>JASDQU010307695.1:30677-50606 GCA_032191745.1 Picea mariana
AGAAATATTTTCATAATCATATCATCTAATCATATGCACAATATCATAAATACAACAATCAAACCCTAATAGTCTACTCCCCGACTCGATCTGGAGTCCAAGGGGTTCCATCGATGCCTCTGCATCCTCTAGGTCCACAATCCTGCACACTCAGTAAAATCGAGTCAATAGCACATGTCTATGTCAATGCAACAAAACAACATGTCATCAACCCGTAATGCCTCATAATAAAAATCAAATCCTTAATAGTATAATAATCCAGATCACTTGTGAGCAAGTGTCCTCAAAGAATAAGTTCGCTTAGTGTGCGCAAGAGTGAGATGTTACATACTTTAACTAAATATTAAATAAACAATAAGAAATAAAAACATACTCAACCACAGTTAAACAAATTTAAGATAGTTACTCTCCATATTAAGCATACATGATTTAAACAACTTGTAAAATCTTATCTAAAATGTTAAGAAATTTAAAATATAAAAATTGTGTTCTCGGCAAAAAAAAAATTGTGTTAAGAGTTAGATAGTAATCTGAAAATAAATATAGAACTGTGTATGAAGAAATATCACAAATATCCATATTAATTCATTCTTCCAATGAAATACTTATCTCCTTGTAGATAAAGTCCCAAATCCTTCAGGTGAAATTCACATCCCAGGTGATGTTATTTGATCTTATTTATTAAGCATTAAAATACTAATCTCCTCAGGAGTAAAAAACTTCTCTCCTCTTCTGCAGTGGTCATATAATCCAATTCCATAATGCCCTTTCAAATTAAAGGACTCATAAATATCCATATTAAGTCATTCTTCCAAAAAACTACTTATATCTATGAAAGTTCACAAATATCCATTTTAAAATCCATTCTTCTGGAAAATACTTATCTCCTCTTTCAACAGTGGAATAGATGTTATCATATAATCTTTCATGTACATGAAGAAAACACAAATCTGCACATGTATATTACTTCATTTTTCAAAAACCATTTAAATCTTTCATCTTTGGGATGTATTCATATTACATATAATCAAATTCTCTTTGAAATTATGTGTGAGCTAGCTCATATATATATATATATATATATATATATATATATAGCTTATTTGTAAATCTACTTGAATGTAAGCTATATATATATATATATATATATATATATATATATAGCTTATTTAATAACAAATTTAGTTAATAGTTTGAAAATGCCCTGGCAAGAAGGAATTCACTTCGTTGTATGTAGAAAACACAAATGTCCATACTATGCCATTCTTGGACAAGAAAACAAGGAATGAAATCAAAAAAAAATTAGAAACTTTCACTTTTTCTGATATGGGATAGAGTATGTTCTCAAATAATCAAATGTTCAAGTTCAAAATTAGGTCTTCATCATGATCTAAACTTAAATAAGTTTGAATGTACACCATTTAAGACAATGATAATCTTACATAGGGGTTCTATATATTTCAAAATAATTGATCAAAGAGTTGAATAGGAAAGGCTAAACTTAAAATTTAAGAAAACAAAAATTTGATAAAAGTAAAAAATATAAGCTTATTCAAAATAAGCTTGAACAATTTTATATAAAACACCAACATAAAATCAAATTAAAACACACAAATGTTCAGTGAACATACATTTATGAATCATCCTAAATAGTTGCATCCTTCGGAGGTGTGGTTGTTTCCTCCGCTTCCTCCTCAATCCCAATATCTCTCCAAAGCACACTCTTGGGTACTCTCTTCTCCACATTACCCCATATAACACATTTCAAATTTGAAAATTTGAAAATTAAATTTCAATGATTATAACACATTAAATTTAAATGATTTTAACACATTAAATAATACCTGTGAACTCCCACCCTCTTCCAACTCTCCCAATGAGAATTGAGACAAGCCTCCCCAAGTAGTAGGAGATGGAATAGGGATGTGTGAATAACACAACTAAGAACTAAATATAGGATTCAATGTGTTCACAGTTATTCAAAATTATAAATGTTGTTGATCTTATTCAAAATATTGGAGATTGGACAACTACTGTGCTCATTTGTGGATATTAGAAAACACATCCTGATTCAACCCATCCAAATTGAAACTTCTGGAATCAACTACCCTATTTACTGGAGATTCATTTAACATATCTACAAACTCCAATTAATGACAATAACAACTCAATTATTTCTATAGATACAATGATATCTAAATCTAGAATTAGAAGTAAACTATCCTAAATTGTGTCAAAAATTTAATAACTAGAATACATACCAATATGTTGTTTGGGTCATCATTCGGAATGACCTTCCAACAATGATGGAAATTTTTTTCCTACTTCTTAAAATATTCTACTCACATGGTATCTAACTCTACCTATGTTTTATAAACAAATATGGCCCAAGAATTGGCTTCCACTCACTGATGGTTCAAGCCAACATCAAGACCATTAAAAATCACTTCCAAATTTTCCTCGATTGCATTCCTAGCCTCTTTTCCAACCTATGATGAAGCTTGAAACTCTGAATGTGAAGAAAATTTCCCTGTTGGGAGAGATACTAAATGTTGTGGAGGCCTCGGTAATGTCACATTTCAATATGCCCATTTGCGATCATATGTCCGTCCTTTACCAGTCCCATATTAATCAGATGATAAACTAGTACAATTAGGGTGCATGTGCATGAAACAATCTATTGCAAATAGTGTGGAGCCTCATCGTTCCACAACAATTTCCCATATGCTGCCAAAAATCTATTATACAGATGACATGCAATCTCGGGGTGCTTGAAATATTCCAACTTCAACATCTTTCTCTTTGGCCCATCTTTGAAATTGAACATCGAAATTGTGTTTTCTTTTGAAACCTTATTTTTTACTGCCTCCCATTTATCAGGGGCCATCACTTCTAACTTTCGCCACCTCATTAGATCAACAAAACGGTCAGTGGTTGGCCCCATCTTTTGATATGCATCCATAAAGTTTTGCAATGAATTTAATACAATTTGTAAGCTTTGTTTACTCTCATGAGGGAGTTCCAATACCTCCAAATCATTTTTCAACCTCCTTTCAAAACCCGAGCATATCTCAAGGGTCATTTCTTCAGTAATCCCTTCCCAGGGAAGTTCATCACCAACATTTGAAGGATAGATGGACGCATGCATGTAATCTTATGTTTCTTGATAACAAGACCTTATAAATCCACCTTCACCCTCTACAACAACATTAGAATATTTTTGACACCCACTCTCTCTCTCTCATTGTCATCCCTTGCTCTAAACTCATTGTCTACACACACATTTGAAAATAATTACAACATTTAACTTGACATAAATTTAAATACACAAAAATACAAAAAAAAGAAACAAAATCAAAGAAAATTACCAAAAATATTATCTTGTCCTAAGGTATTCCCTACATTCTTAGGTTTAGTAGTTAATAAAAAACTCAAGATCCCCAAGGTCCATTTCCTTGCCATAACAATAGAAAGGCAATAGCTTAACCTGTAATGTACCTAGATTTTGTACAAGAATTATTTGCTACATATTTGCGACAAGAATTTACCTAGATTGTGAAAGAGAACATGTATTATTATAAAGTGTGGCATAATAGTCAACCTTCACTTTGTTTTTAGTTCAGTGAGTTGATCCTAAAAGAAGTTGACTAACTCTTATTCTATGTCAGCATGTTCTGCCACACCGTTGCCCTATTTATCTTTTGAAGATGTGATGTGATTGTGACGCCTTCATTAAATGATAAATCTATGGAAGAATTTTGTGTTTTTTTCCCCTCTTTGAGCAAACATATTATTATTTTCCTTCATGATTCATTGTGGGTTAGCTTAGCTTATTACCATTTATTGTGGATTATCTTATCTTATTACCATTACTTGAATATGGAAATTAGTGCAAAACTAACTATGAGTACAAGTTCCTGATATGAGTAATGCATATGATTATGTGCTACTGATTACACTGGTTTGAATATTTCATTGTGTAGTAGCCAATGATATTGCTTCCCATTAATTCCATAACATTCCATACTGTGAATCTCATCCTGGTACGAGAAAAATGATCACTATAAGGAAGTAAGTACATTGGATAGGGATACTGCTAACCTCTTCCCTATTTGTCTAGTTACAATTAAAGGTTGTTGTATGAGCTATAACATAAAGTCATGAAGAAAACAACATAACTGTTAGCTACAAAGGGTAGTATATAATAAGAACTAAAGGCAATAGATTCACCTGTAATACAAGGTGAATAAAGTCATTCCATTACTATTATATTAGTAATAAAAGAACAACTTAGCTTAAGGTTCAACAAGGTGATATCATGTTACCTATTTAACATAATCAATATGTAAATTGTGATGTTAATCTTATATCTTATTAACTACATGGGATGTCACTAGAAAGCAAATGCACTAAGTATCAACACATGTATTACACTTGTATGTGATTCCAATGCTCAAGTGTAAATACAAAGGGTAATAGATCACCATCTTCAACTACTATCTAATCCAAAGGGTACTAGAACATTATCTTCAACAAAAATGCTTGTGTAAATACAAAGGCTAATAGATCATTAACAAGGGTATTTCAAAGAGTATATAATATTATCCAATACATATATGGGTTTTACTTACTTTGATTAAGAGAGCTAGAGCAATGGAACCAACTTCATATTTTACTCGTCCGCACTATTTGAATATTACAATATAGTTAAGAGTGTACATGGTCTCAATATATGGTATAGGCCACTAATCGAAAGAATTGTTGAATCGTTTGACTTTCTAAATGAAGATGCAAGTTCAAATTGCATTTTTTACTTTCTCGAATGAAGATGCAAGTTCAAATTGCATTTCTGCTATGAGATTTTCATTGTTTTTTGTTACATATTTCGGTTTATCTATTCTGGATGTGGAGGGAATGAATATGGTTAATATACTACCGATGTTTCATTGTTTTTTTTCTATTTGTTGAGTGCTATATTAACATGGATGTTTCATAACATGTTAAAATGTAATATGTCATAACACATTACAATGTAATATGTTATAACATATATTACTATAACATATTAAACATTGTTATAACATATTACAATGTTATAACATATGCAATGATATTAAAATTGAAACATATGTAGATATATTATACATATGTACAGATATTATAACATATGTAAATATATTATAACATATGCAGAAATATTAAAATTGAAAACAAATTGTAAATTGTAAAATGCAAACTATGAAATGTATTTAAAACTGTTATTTATTTTAACTTTGTAAATGAGGCTTTGACATGAAATATTGCTCCATATTTTATCAATTTTGCTATTAATGCCAAGTAACTATCACATATTTCATCTTTTCTGGTATGGAGGTTGAGGGAATGACTTCAGTGAATATACTGACTATGTTTCAAAGTTTGTTTCTATTTTTTGAGCTCTATGTTAATTCAGATTCTTCATAACATATTACAATGTAATATGTCATAACATATTAAAATGTAATATCTTATAAAATATTACAATGTAATATGTTATAGGTGTCTAGGATATAAGTGCTAGCTATACCAAAGGTCTGATTTGGATCACATGCTTTAAGCGAATGGGTTAATATATCACATATATAGAATGATAAGTTTATTAAGATTCATCTAATTCAAGTAACTTTTATGCCTACTACTTGTCTACCATACTCCTCTTACATTTTTTATCATATGTCCAAAATTGTTGTTGCCATGATTGCAAAAGTCTTAAGTCTCAATTATAGTTTTATAATGGATGCCATTTTTTKGGGGTTTCCTAGTTGCCTTGTCACACCTCGAGAATCAATTCTTCATCAAGTTTGACTTCTGTAAGTTCTTGGAAAATASAATTCASCACCAGTTTTTAGATTTGGAAATGATACTCTAATATTAAATATGTAAAAATGGATTTATAAATTAAATTCTTGAAGATATTAATTTTTTATAAAATACAAAACGTTTGAAAWAAAAAGTTGGACAGCTTGAAATTTTTATGAATTTTTTATAAAATACAAAACATTTGAAATGAATGTGACTTCACTGTAGGGGACCAACCATGTGGCCAAGTCGTAGGCATGCCCACGACTTGGCCATAGGGMTGGCTCCCCGTGACCAAGTCACAACCAATTTTAATAAGAGATTATCTATGAACAGAAAAACAGGGCATTCGAGTCTAAATCTTTAACATCAGAGTGAAAGACACTCGATTTGACTATTGGGCGACTGCTCAGACTCTTGGACGACTGCTCAGGCACAAACTAATCACTTAAATTCTTACTCTATTCCTAATATTTGAATGTTAAATGTCTATATCAAATTTAAAAACATAATATTTGATTTTTAAATGTCTATATCAAATTAAATAAATCCATATTGTTTATAAATTATTTATATCAAATTTACATTTTTAAGTAAATCCATATTTTTTATAAATGTATTGTCTGTGTGTATAATTTGAACATACAAACATGTAATTTTTCAAATATATATATACTCTTTTATCAAAATGTGTCAATTGATTCTATTAGATCAAAATATTATAAGGGTGGGGTTTGATAAAAATTCTCAAACTAGAGATTTTTACAACTCTCGGTTGAGATTTTGTTGTAAATTGTTTTTTTTTTTTTTTTAAACTCTTAGTTAAAACAATTCTAGAGAGAGATTTTAGTCAACTAGAACTTAAAAAATTGAGAGACTCTTAGGAACCTAAAAATTCAATAAGGGTGGACGAGCTAGAAATTTTGAAGATAATCTATCAGAAGTACTACTAATAGATTCATCTATTACTCCATTTTGTAATGATATAATAATTGCTATTTATTAATAATTTGCATCTAAAATTTATTACTTAAGAAATTCATTGTTCTCAAAATCATTTGAAATGCAAATTCAATATTATCAAAATGAACATGTGCATTTTTTTGCTTTATGTTCTTCAAATGGGTATTTTTATGATTTTTTTGGGAATAATCACATCAAAAATAAAAATAGTGTTCATGAAAATGTGTAGATGCAATGTCACTTTTATATTACTCTATTTTGATAAACAATAAAAAATATTGCATAAATCCAAAAAAAACAAAATATAGTCCATGTACTAGTGCAGTCCATAGTGCAGTCCATGTAGATTGTGGGCATATTTTTTACTTTTAAAAACAATATACATCATTAAAAAAGTTACTAAATATCTTTACCTATAGGTAATTGCTCAAGATCACTAAACATTTGAAATAAAAAGTTGGACAATTTGAATTTTTTATTGTGAAAAAACGTTTGAAATGATTGTGACTTTGTTGCAGGGGGGCAACCATGTGGCCAAGCCATGGGCATGCCCATGGCTTGGCCATAGGGTTGGTCCCCCATGTAACATCCTTCTCTTGCACACACTAGTGAACTTATTCTTTGAGGACACTTGCTTGCAAGTGATCGAGATTATTATACTATTAGGCATTTGATTATGATTATGAGGTGTTATGGATTGATGACATGTTATGTTGTTGTATTGACACAGACAAGTGCTATTGACTCAGTTTTCCTGAGTGTGCAAGATTTTAGACCTCGATGATGCAGAGGCATTGATGAAACCCTTCGAATCTAGATCGAGTTAGGGAGTGGACTATTAGGGTTTGATTGTTGTATATGTGACATATGTGCATCTGATTAGATGTTATGATTATGGATTTTATTCTAACATAATTCGTTGATGATGCATGTTGTGATATCTTGTCGACCAGACTCACATGTGGAGTAGAGGGGTCACGCACAACTACCAAATACGTTGAGGGAGAGGTGTGGACAACATCCCTGCCACAACCTACTAGCACTCTCGCCATGGCTCGAACTGTAGGTTAATGACTACCTAGCTCAAGAAGACCCACGATGTCATAAGGGAAGACTGTGACAGTCTATCATGATGATTTTAAAGGGTGCGCAATAAGGCAGGGGCCTTATTCCTTAGAGGCCTTTAGTCTCCCACAAGATCACCTGACGGAGTATTGACTGCAGGGGTTTTGATGTCTACCAAGTCATTCAAGAGGTGAGTGGCACCCTTGGATCACGTAGTGCATCCTGAAGGGAACGTCATGCAAGAAAAATGGAAAGAGTCCAGTGGCACCTTGGGGCACGTAGTGTGTCCTGAAGGGCACGTCACGCAAGGGAAACAAAATGAGGCGTGTGGCACCCTTGGAGCACCTAGTGCATCTTGAAGGGAAAACCATGTTTTTAAATAATAAATGAATAAACCTAGATGGCCGTAAACAGAATAAGGTGATGAGAAGGATTTAAAACAATTTCCCTAATAGAATGTCGCCCAACCTAGGAAAATAAAATCTAGGTCTAAGTGATACTTGTGATAAAAATATATATTTATATGAAAACAAAATAAAAAATAAAATAATAATAATAATCATCATCATTAATCATGTGATGAGAAGGGGTTAAGAAATTCAATTAATTTATAAAAATATTTTTGGGGATAAAATATAAAAAGGGGGAAAAAGGGGAAATGATTGTTTTGTTACTTATGCTAATTTAAAAAATTATTAATTAAAAATAAAATGGGGAAAAAGGTAATTTTCTACACTTGCCAATTTGATTTTTAAATGAAACGGGAAAGAGGGAAATTTAAAAGAATTAGGAAACTAGGAAAAAGAGGGAAGCATAAAAAGAAAGGGAAACAAAAGGAAAAAGTAGAAAGACTAACTTAGTAAGGTATCTAGCATTTAAGAACTTTCTAAATTAAAATCAACTAGTAAATTAGCAAGGGGGTAAGTCATTAAAATGTGTAAGGGAATATGAGGACACCTAGGCAAAATTATAGGAATGCCTTTAGGTAGGTGAGGGAAATGGGAGTAATTAATTAATTAATGAAATTAATTTATGGTGCAATGAATGGGATGGGTGACACATGTACATGGAGGATTTTTATGAATTAAATTATTGAACAATAAATTAAATGGGAATTTGGGAAAGTAGATGACTTAGAAACTCTATATAAAGGAGGGAGTAGGAGGAGGATGAATCTCTTATGTTATGTGTAACGTTATGCTGTTGAATTGTAGACTTGACTGACTTAGCTTGTGGGAGTTGGGATACACAACTCGATGAGAAGTGGTAGCTTGGCCTTACAAGGTGAGATGGGAGCTATATGTTCTTTGGTTTAGTGTGTGTAGCCCCTTTAGGGCTCTGGGGGCTAAGGGGGAAGAAGAGTACCCCTAGTGTTGGATAGGAGGTACTGGTGAAGTCTCATCGGTCGGCAAGTGAGAGTTGCATGGAGGACGCGGGACAATGAATCAGAGTGGACAACTTGGGCTATGGTACACTTACTTTTATTCTGCATGGTAGACTGTGATTGACCTTACGCTTTCTTTATGTAATTTTAACTATGTAAGAAGGTGTTGACTTAGTGTTTTAATTGATAACTTGATTTCCCCATAGACTTAAGCTCGATGTTGATTGATTCCCTTGGATTTTGATCCATGAATGTTGCAACTATCCTATGGTTTTATTGATTTGTGATGAGTTTTCACTTTTTCTTCGCTTTCATACCTAGCTCATCAGTCCACGCCTGAGCAGTCATCCAAGAGCCGGATAGACGGTCCTTACTTCAGTGTTAATAGACCTATAGATCCTAATGCCCTACTTTTCTGTGCATCGATTGTGAGCGAAGGATGTGTTTCTCAGTCGTCTACCCCTGTTGATTTTTCTTGGTTGATTGAGGGTATTTGCGCCTTATTTTGTTGAGTAAATATGTCATTTTTATCATTCCTATTCCCTAATTTTTAACTCTGCATTTTACCTTTTACAGTCTGTAATATACCATCTTATTGGACTGTGACCTCGCCAAGCTTGGTTGCGAACTTCTCTTTCTGTTTGCAATTCGATTTCATTGTGATAGTGCTATGAGTTATTAATTTGTCTTCACCTGCATTATCAATTGAGTATATTTATCTGCATTTTATTTTTGGCAGAGCTTTCAGTCTTCTCATGACAGCGCGATCAACAACCCATTAAATGGTTTTCATTGTACTCAACTTAACCCTCCATTTTATTTTAGTGATGAAATTTATTCTTGGCATTAAAACACACCAATCCATGAAATTTGAATCTTTGTTTTAATTTATATTTGTGGATATTTTAGCTTTGTTTTTAATGTACTCCCTGGCGATCACATTCTGAGTTTTTATAAGTTTTCATGGAAATTTTACCCTGCCATTTTTATGGGCATTTTCACAGTTTAGGGTAGAATTTTATTTTCTTCCTGTGTAATGGTGGATGTCATTATTTTTTACTGTGACTTGAATTGCTTGCACAATGAATTCCTCCCTTACTTCACAACGATTTTGCTGCTGCATAGACTATGTTTGCTTTTCCAACAATCTGACCATGAATTTGTGGCAGCCTTTACCACAACGAATTTTAGCATTCTGGATAGCATTATATTGGAATCATAGATCGCAATATTAATGGAAAGAAACTATGGTATTTAGAAAACATTTTTTATAAAGAAATAATGAGTCAAGATCTATTTTATAAACTAGGCGAATTGTAAACTCAACGATTTACAACCTCAACGATTTAGATACAACTCAACGAATTTGCATGATGAAACTCAACGAATTTTGAATGTTATTCACACATCAATTTATCACAGTGTTTTTATTATTTTATTTTTCGACAACAACTGTATTAACATCACCATTATGGACAACAAGTTAGCTAGGTCAAATTACCTTTAATACACATCGAATTTACCTTTTGAGATTGCAAATTTTCACCCATAATTTTATGGAAATTTTTCTTTTCAAAGACTACAAATGGTTACCTTTAATACACAATGAATTTACCTTTTGAGATTGCAAATTTTCACCCATAATTGCCTCACGATTTTTCATTTTAAAAACTGAAAATTGTTACCCTTACTACATGGCAATTTTACAATTCTAAAGAATGCAATTTTATTGTAATTCATTGGCAACTGTACCCAGTGAATTGGCCATTTGTTAAGACTGTGATTTGCAATTTTTCAGGACTGCAAATCATTTCTTAATACCTGGATTGATTTCACTTTCATTAATTATTACCTGCGTTTTCATTTAATGATGGAGTTAAATTCTCGACAATTTACATTTTAATGGAAAGTGTGTGTACCAATTTATAATTGAATGCATGCACATTTAATAACAACATTTTAGATGACAGGTGTAAAGGGATGACATTTTTACACAAAAAATTTAATTATCCTTTTTAATAAACAACTTCTTCCTTTAACAACCTTTGTTTAGAACAACCTTTAATTTGATTGGACAACCTTTATATTGAATAGATAGTCTTTGATTTAATTTAGACCAGACATGTCATCTAGTTTCAATACTTATTAAACCAGACTTGTCAATTAGATTTTAATTATAGTTTATAGATCTAGTATTGATTGAATTAGATTGGCAAATTTCCGACTAGTTGTAATTTAGACTTGTTGATTTAGATCTATAATTAATGTTAAATTGATTGTAGTTGTTGACTAATTGGTAATTTAGACTCGCTAAATTAGATTTGTAATTAATATTGAGCTATGTTGTAAATCATTGACTAAATTGTAATTTAGACTGGATAAGTTAGATTTGTAATTAACGCTAATTTAGATAGTAAATATTGACTAATGAGACTTGATTAATGGTTGGGTTGTTGACGAAGTCGTGTAATATCTCATGCCTTTCCCTGATTGAAATCACCTTGTGTCTTGTCGACTAGGTTCTTGGGGTGTGGGTACATAGTCAACTTATCAGTAGCTGGGCTCCTAGCGAGTTGGTTTCAACTAGAGTCCTTGGTCCAGATAGGTAATGTGGCGTCGGGGTTATCGTAGCGCCTATCTCCTAGGGATGGCATGATTCCTGACGAGGGGATCATTGCACTCCCTATAGGATAGAGGCAATTGATAACTTGGTTGGTCTCTGTACTTCTTGTTGTGGGTTTTTTTGATATTGTAAGTATGTTGATGGTGCTTGGGTTGCAATGCCTTCATGCATTTGGTTGCACACCATAGAGGTTCTAGTTATCTAGCCCTCAAGGCTATTGTGTCGGGATGGGGGAGTTGCCCCATTAGCTTGTAGTCATTGTCACATTGTGTCAGGTGGGTAGTCATTTATATCTGTCCTTGATTTCTGCATGTTTCACCCAGTTTCTCTTGTGCTAGTGTGTGGAGTCATAGTTGTCTATTGACTGATCAGTGTGCATGTGTTCATCATCTAGGTGTGGTTAACTATGTCGTCATTGCCCACCTACCTAAAAAAAAAAAAAATGTACCTTTTTCTTTGCTTGTATTTGTAACGATGGGGGCGTTACATATGGTATCAGAGTGGGTTCAATCCTTGACTTAGGATCACTACGGATTCGTTGATATGATATTGACTATAATGTTTCAAATTAATTTGACTTGTATTTGTGTAGATGATCATGGTTAGATGACGTCGTGGAGGTAGAATATGGGGTGCTAGGGGAAGAGGCACGACACCTCCAGTAGAATCCACACCTAAGGGGTCTAACCCCCAAGGAGACGAATAGGTTGTCGGGTAGGAGAAGATAGCGGTGGGTGATGTGGTTGGACTCATGAGATCTTTTCAATGCATGTCTGATGCACTAATCAGTTGTTTGGACAGAGATGAGGCAAGCATGTTGGAACTCCCTGAGGGTCCGTAACATGCTTCGATCGGTATTAGTAGCATTCACCATGAACTCAAGAAGATCGAATTTCCCAAGTTCTTTCGTGCCCTGGATGGCGCAGCCATTGAGGCATGGTTGGAGAATATGGTGATGTTCTTTGCACTTCGCGACTATACCTCCAACATGAAGGTCTACATGGCGGTCTTTCAACTGAAGGGGAGTGCTCTTCTATGGTGGAAGACGCTTCTGCCACAATTGAACATGACCTTTGAAGACATGTCATGGAAATTGTTTGAGGAACGGTTCTGAGAGAGGTACCTTTTAGAGGAATTCATTGAGCATCATCTCAACAAGTTCAATGCCTTACGACAGGGCATTCGTACGATGCCCAAGTACGTGGCCCATTTTATGGAGCTTCTTTAGTATGCTCTGCATATTAATAATAAGAAAATTAAGGTCAATAGCTTCATGTTCGGCCTTAATGGTATCATATATGCAAAGGTTAGGATTATCATGCCTCATACCTTGCATGATGTCGTGCAGAAGGCCCTCATAGAAGAGGATTAGATTGTTAGCGAGGGTCATAGCAGGAGCCTAGTGAGACCAACATGGCAGGTATCGTCTCGTGCGTAGCAACATCAGACACCATCCAGACTTACTCCCGGATATCATGGCTTCCATAGGGGATCCACTTTCACTACACCTCGGCAACCAACACCTTAGCAGTAGACACCTTTTTGGGGACCACAACATCAACAACAACATCGACCGCAACAACAACAATTTAGGCTTGTTTAGCAGAACAGACCAAGATTCCAGGTTGGTGGGCCATCAACTTCTACTTTGGGTACCAGAAGTATTGGACCAAAGAAGGGGTGCTGGACATGTGCAGAGCCACACTACTAGCGCAACTACCCAGTGGAGAGGACTAGAGCATCGAGATCAATTGGACCCACTACCATGGGATATTTGGGCAAGGCTCATCAGATTCATGCAACAATGAATAACTGCCAGGTAGAGAAAGAGTCGACTATGCTTGAAATGTCAGGTACCTTCACAGACCATAACCTTAGCATTTTGATAGATCCCAGTGCTTCTGAGAGTTTCATTTCTGGTGCAGTGCTAAAAAGGATTAAGGTAAAGGAAGTCAGACAGGATGAGTTTATATTTGTACAGATGGCTTCAGGAGCCAAACATAAGGTTGGAGGGAAGGTTACAGACCGTATCCTTAACCTAAGATATTTTTTCTCCAGGGCCAACCTGTACGTCATGATCTTAGGATATTATGACATCATGATTGGTATGGACTGGTTGGAATCGCATGAGGTGATACTCAACTGTAAGACAAAACAATTGAGCTTGGTTGATGATGAGGGACAGAGGTGTGTGATTGTAGGTCAGAACCAGGGAGTTTCCCTGAGGTTCATCTCTTCCTTGCATCTATGGAAGAGGATGTGCAAGGGGTGTAAGATTTATGCGATTGTTGTGTTAAACGAAAAGGGAGTAGTAGAAGGTCTAGAACACCTTCCGGTGGTGAGAGAGTTTGGAGATGTCTTTCTGGAAGAGTTACCTGGAATGTCGCCAGAGAGGGAATTGGAGTTTACCATAGACCTGAAATTGGGGAGTGAACCAATAGCAAGAAAACCTTATCGGATGTCGACCCCAGAGTTAAAAGAGTTGAGAATGCAACTGAAGGAGTTGCTAGACTTGGGACTTATACGTCTGAGTGTGTCACCATGGTGTGTGCCTATTATTATCATACAAAAGAAGGATGGGTCGTGGAGACTCTGCATTGACTACCGTCAATTGAGCAAGGTAAAGATCAAGAATCAGTATCGGTTGTCGAGGTTTGATGATATGTTCGATGAGTTGAAGGGTGCGACAGTGTTTCCAAAGATCGATTTTAAATCATGGTATCACCAATTATGAATCAAGGAGGATGAAATCCCTAAGACCATCTTTAAGAAGAGGCTTAGACATTATGAGTTTATTGTTTTACCGTTTGGACTGAAAAACTCCCCAGGGGTATTTATGAGTTTGATGAAGGGGGTGTTCTGCAAGTACTTGGACAAGTTCATTCAAGTATTCATTGACGATATTTTGATTTATTCTCTGACGACGGAGGAGCATGATGAGAACTTGTGCTTGGTAATACAGTGTATGTGAGAGAATAGATTATATGGGAAGTTGTCCAAATGCTCATTTTATCAATTGAGGATTCACTACTTAGGGCATGTCATCTATGGTGAAGGTATCATCATGGATCCAACAAAGGTCGAAGATATTATGGAATGGCCTACGTAGAAGAATGTCCCAGAAGTGCGTAGCTTCATGGGTTTAGAAGGATACTATCAACAGGTTGTGAAGGAATTTTTGAAGATAGAAAATCCGATCACGAAATTGCAGAAGAAGAAAAAGAAGTTTGTTTGGACTTAGAAATGCRTAGAATCATTTYGAAGGCTCAAGGAGATGTTTATAATGACACTGATACTAAAGKTCCCTAACATGGATGCAGACTTCTTGGTATGAACCGACGCATCCAAGGAAGGCTTAGGGGGAGTCTTGATGCAAGACAGTAGAGTGATCACTTACATCTCGAGGAAASTGAGAAGGCATGAGGAGAACTATGTGATGCATGATTTGGAATTGTTAGCCATTGTATATGACTTGAAGGTTTGGAGACACTACCTTGCTGGATAAAAATTGAACTAAGGACATRCCATTGTGGAAATACAACACATMTTTACGCAATGCGACCTTAACACACAACAACAACATTGGTYAGAATTTCTTAGCGAGTACGATTTCGAGATTTCTTATATAAAAGGAACAATGAACCGAGTGGTAGATGCATTGAATCCAAGACCACACATATTTTCATTGTTA
Organism: Picea mariana; assembly: GCA_032191745.1. Taxonomy (NCBI): domain Eukaryota; kingdom Viridiplantae; phylum Streptophyta; class Pinopsida; order Pinales; family Pinaceae; genus Picea; species Picea mariana. The sequence goes on from JASDQU010307695.1 coordinate 46,242, forward strand.
CCTCTTCTGATGAATGTACATGAAAATATAATAACTTTATAGGACGACGATGACTACTACAAATAGGTCAAGGATTTTATCGGACAAAACACAATGATGGTACCAAGATTTGAAGGATTTATGTTTGATAATGATGGATTATTGAGGTTTAAAAATTGGATTTATGTTTTTCCGAATGCCGAATTGAGGAGTTTGATCCTAAACGAGGCTCACAGAGCAGTGTACACGACCCACCTAGGAGTCACAAAGATGAGGGAAGACCTTAAAACCTTATTCTTCTGGAAGGGAATGAAGTCAGACATAGTCAACTCTGTGGACATGTGTCTTGAATGGTAGCAGGTAAAGGTTGAACATAAACATCCAGCAGGATTATTACATCCACATGCTATTCTAGAATCGAAATGGGAGGTTATTTTGATGGATTTTATTCTTGGATTTTCATTAATAGCAAGGAGACATGACTCGATTTTTCGTAATATTCCACACTCTGATGAAGAGTGCTCATTTTATTCATGTGCGTTCAACGTATCAGGCACTTGACATAGCCAGAGTTTTCATTAGTGATATTATGAGGTTGTACGACGTGCCTAAGAGGATTATATTTGATTAAGGATCAGTGCCTACTGAATGATTTTGGATTAGTTTACAAGATTCATTGGGAGCCCAACTTAACTTTAGTACTGCGTATCACCCAGAGGCTGACCGATAGACCAAATGAATGAGCCCGACCTTGGAAGACATTTTTCGCATGTACATGATGGACCAAAAAAAGAGTTGGGAAGAATTCTTCTCACTGGTGGAATTCTCTTATAACAACATTTACCAAAGCACCATTAAGATGGCGCCCTTTGAGTTTCTTTATAGGTGGCCATTTCGAATGCCTTTGAGCTAGGATCGAATTAAGGACAGGGTCCTAGTGGGACCAGAAGCAGTCCAATAAATGGAAAAGAAAATGAAAACAATAACACAAAGGATAAAAGGAGCGCAAGATTGACATAAGAGTTATGTCGATGTGGACCGTGTTGACCATATTTATGAAGTTCTTGATCAACTCTTCCTATGGGTAAAACTACATAAGATTTCAATTAATTTTGGAAAGGGAGCTAAACTCTCTCCTAGGTTTGTGGGACCTTTCAATATTGTGGATAGGGAGGGGCCAGTGGCCTATTGACTAGCCTTTCCTGATTTTGTGAGGCATATGCACGATGTTTTTCACATATTTGTTTTKAGGCATTATATTAGTGATCCTACACATGTTATTGACATGAGTTCATTGTAGGTATCAGATGATGGGGTGCTCATAGCTGAGTCGATCCGCATCCTGGATCATCGCATTTGACAGCTATGAGGTCGAACGGTAGATCAGGTCAAGGTCCAGTGGGACAACTATAGTTCGCACTCGACGACCTGGGAGGACGCATATGATACGCTCCAACAGTTTCCATTTTTATTTGATTGTTAGACTTATGACACTGTGATACACATTATTTCAGCACTTTTGTACTSTAAAACTTTGGAACAAATTTTATACAAAGAGGGGRTGTATGTAACATCCCTATCTTTYACGCACTAGCRAACTTATTCTTTTAGGACACTTTCTTGCAAGTGATCTAGATTATTATACCATTAGGCATTTGATTATGATTATGAGGCATTTGATTATGATTATGAGTTGTTATTGATTGATGACATGTTATGTTGTTGTATTGACACAGACATGTGATATTGACTTAGTTTTCCTAAGTGTGTAGGATTTTGGACCTCGAGGATGCAGAGGCATTGATGAAACCCTTAGACTCTGGATCGAGTCAGGGAGTGGACTATTGGGGTTTGATTGTCATATATATGACATATGTGCATCTTATTAGATGTTATGATTATGGATTTTATTTTGACATGATTCATTGATGATGCAGGCTGATGGTAGCTTACTGACCAGACTCGCATATGGAGTAGAGGGGTCATGCACGACTACCAGAGACGATGAGGGAGAGGTGTGGACAACATCCCTGCCACAACCTACTAGCACTCCCTCCATAGCTCGAACTATAGGTTAATGACTACCTAGATCGAGAAGACCCACGATTTCGTGAGGGAAGACTATGACAATCACTCATGATGATTCTAAGGGGTGCACAATAAGACAGGGGCCTTTTTCCTTAGAGGCCCTTAGTTTCCCACAAGATCACCTGACAGAGTATTGACTCCAGGGGTTTTTTATGTCTACCAAGTCAGTCAAGAGGCGAGTGGCACCCTTGTAGCACTTAGTGCATATTGAAGGGCATGTCGTGCAAGAACGACGGAAAGAGGCAAGTGGAACCCTTGGAGCATGTAGTGCATATGTAAGGGCACGTCGTGCAAGGGAAACAAAATGAGGTGAGTGGCACCCTTGGATCACCTAGTGCATCCTGAAGGGAACGTCATGTTGTTAAATAATAAATGAATAAACCTAGATGGCCTTAGAATGAATAAGGTGATCAAAATGATTTAAAACAATTTCCCTAATAAAATGTCGTCCAACCTAGGAAAATAAAATCTAGGTCTAAGCAATACTTGTGATAAAAATAAATATTTATATAAAAATAAAAATAAAAATAAATAAATAATAAAAATAATCATCATTAATCATGTGACGAGAAGGGGGTAAGAAATTCAATTAATATATAAAAAACTTTTGGGGGATAAAATTTAAAAAGGGGGAAAAAGGGGAAATGATTGTTTTGTTACTTATGCTAATTTAAAATTTTATTAATTAAAAAGAAGAAGCAGAATAAGATAATTTTCTACACTTGCCAATTTGAGTTTTAAATGAAACAGGAAAGAGGGAAATTTAAAATAATTAGGAAACTAGGAAAAAGCAGGAAACATAAGAAGAAAGGGAAACACAAGGAAAAAGCATAAAGACTAACTTAGTAAGGTATCTAACATTTAAGAAATTTCTAAATTAAACTCAACTAGTAAATTAGAAAGGGGGTAAGTAATTAAAATGTTTTAGGGAATATGAGGACACCTAGGAGAGATTCTAGGAATGGTTTTAGGTAGGTGACAGAAATGGGAGTAATTAATTAATTAATGAAATTAATTTATGGTGCAATGAAGGGGATGGGTGACACTTGTACGGGGAGGATTTTTATGAATTAAATTATTGAACAATAAATGAAATGGGAATTTGGGAAAGTAAATGACTTAGAAACTCTATATAAAGGAGGGAGGAGGAGGAGGATGGATCTCTTTTTTTATGCATAACGTTATGCTACAGAATTTTAGACTTGACTAACTTAGCTTGTGGGAGTTGGGATACCCAGCTCGGTGAGGAGTGGTAGCTTGGCCTTGCCAGGCGAGTTGGGAGCTAGCTATTATTTGGTTTAGTGTGCATGGCCCATTTGTGGCTCGGGGGGATAAGGGTGAAGAAGAGTACCCCTAGCGTTGGCTGGGAGGTACCGGTGAAGTCTCATCAGTTGGAAAAAAGGAGCTGCACGAAGCACATGCGACAATGAATCAGACCAAACGACTTGGGCTACGGTACGCTTACTTTTATTCTGCATGGTAGATTGTTATTGACCTTACGCTTTCATTATGTTCTTTTAACTATGTAATAAGGTGTTGACTTAGCGTTTTAATTGAAAACTTAATTTCCCCATAGCCTTAAACTCATTGTTGATTGATTCCCTTGCCTTTCGATCCGTGAATGTTGTGACTGTCCTATGGTTTTATTGATTTGTGATGTGTTTGCACTTTTCTTCGCCTTCCTCCCTATCTCATCAGTCTACACCTAAGAAGTCGGTTAGGAGTCATATCGACGGTCGTCACTTTGATGTTAATAGACATATAGATCCTAATTCCCTACTTTTCTTTCTGTGGATGGTGAGAAAACGATGTGTTGCCCAGTCATCTACCCCCGTTGATTTTTATTGGTTGATTGAGGGTCTTTGTGCCTTACTGTGTTGACTAAATTCATCATTGTTATCATTCTTGTTCCCTAATTTTTTACTCTGTGTTTTACCTTTTACAGTGAGCAATATACCCTCTTATTGGACTGCGACCTCGCCAACATTGACTGCAAACTTACCTTTCTTTTTACAATTTGATTTCATTGTGACAATGTTACTAGTTATTAATTTGTCTTCACTTGCACTATCAATTGATTATATTTATCTACATTTTATTTTTGGTAGAGCTTTCAGTCTTCTCATGACAATGCGATCAACAACCCATTAAATGGTTTTCATTGTACTCAACTTAACCCTCCATTTTATTTTATTGATGGTATTTATTCTCGGCATTACAACACACCAATCCAAAAAATTTGACTCTGCGTTTTAATTTATATTCCTGGATATTTTATCTCTATTTTTAATGTACTCC
>JASDQU010307695.1:55656-66412 GCA_032191745.1 Picea mariana
CTCTTGTCAGTAGCTCGGCTCCTAGCGAGTTGGTTTTAGCTAGATTCCTTGGTCCATATAGGTTATGTAACGCTAGGGTTATCATCATGCCTGTCGCCTGGGGATGACATGATTCCTGATGAGGGGATCATTGCATGCCCTATAGGATAGAGGCGATTGATAACTTGGTTGGAGTCTGTACTTCCCATTGTGGGTTTTGTTGATATTGTAAGTATGTTGATGGTGATTGGGTTGCAACGCCTTCATGTGTTTGGTTTCACGCCATCAAGGTTCTAATTATATGGTCATCGAGGCTATTGTGTCGGGATGGGGGTGTTGTCCCTTTATCTTATATGCAATGTCACATTGTGTCGGGTGTAAGGTCTCTCAAAACAGATCCCTATAAAACATAAATTTAAGTATAGAAATGTTATCCTAAATTATTTACATTTTATTATTCATCATATAACAACTCATTGTTTAGCATAATTTGAAATTTAGTGGCATGATAATGAATAACATATTCAGCATAAAAAAAATTGAACAATATAACAATAATCAACATAGCATAATAATGATGATAAATACCTCAGATTGATGTTATGAAACTCTACCCCAAGCTAAATCTCTACCCAAAACTGACTAACCTCCCAGCCAGCTAGGAATAGCCTATCCATCTCCTTAGCCCCATGATTCCTTATGGTTTCCTGTCTCTCGAGCCAAAAATTCCTAGCAACAGGTGCCCCCTGTGAAAGTCCTAAAGAAAGCTCCTCAAGAAAGATGCCAATAGATCCAGAAATATAGATGCAGTTCAAAACTATTCCTCTCTTCCCCTTCTCCCATATCAAAATATTACTCCCCACCAAAGAAAAGAAGACCCCCCTTCCCAACTGTTTTCTTTTGCATTATCCTCCTTTCCCCTATTATTCACCACCTTATCCCCATTAAACCTCAACCACCTTATCCCCCCATTAAACTTCAACCACCTTATCCTACCCTTCCATAAATGGGTCCATCTACCGATACACTAAGTCTCCAAAATAAAAATTAAAAATTTATTAAACAAATATTCATTAAACAAATATTTATTCATGATAATTAATTAATTAATTAATTAATTAAACTAATATTAATTAAAAAAATATTTAATCATGATAATTAATTAATTAATTAGGGTTGTTACATACACCCACCCTTTTGGAAACTTCATCCCAAAGTTAAAGTAATTTATGATACAAGGAAAATGGCACATGGTTCACACATTCATATCCAATAAACAACATTATCAGTAAGTAAGCCAAGAAAACTCATACATACTAGTGTACGTGTGCAATAAATGCATGTGTAGCTAGTACATACAAGTCTCGTGCATGTACTAATAACAATGACTATCACCTCTATAGTAATTTCTGTATGCATCCAATCCAATCAACAAGACTATTCATTTTATAAAAGATAATAAACCAATCAAATGTTTGTGAAATCCATTAATTACAATAATATAGCTCAACAATGTTTATTTAGACAGGTGTAGTTTAGTTAAGTAATCATGAATATATGTATATAGACATTTTCATTTCAGAAGGAAAAATAATAAATTCTACCATAAGGAAAATCTCCATACACTCTCAACTATTTCTATTCATCCTTCCTCCCTAACTTACTTCCATCTTCCATTCCTATCCTTCCTCTTCTAGACTATCTTGGAGCTTCAACTATATTGACCTAACTCCAAATAGAACCCGTAAGAGGAAGTGTCACTAACTTGACCAAGATTCCCCAGCAGGCAACTAACAGTCATCCTCACATGTCTAGGGGAGCGTGATCTAACACCATCCTCCCATGAATCCAGGTTTCAGAGGATACATGGTGGAAAATGCCTCCACCCCTTTTAATAGGACTAGGGTCCACACCCTACAATGGAATATATAGTGGCACCATGTTGTTGGGAATGTTGTCATAATTTATTCAGTTTTAGGCAGTCTCCCCACCTGAAATCCTGTACTAGTCCACATATCATAGAAATGCATTCAAACCAATATAATTTCACATACAAATATTCATACCATATTGTTTCTTGGTCGGTGTTCATGACATCCACTTTAATTACCATTATCCCTTAGCTATTTCTTATCCCATTGACCTGCAGATTAATCTATAACACAAACTCATACATATATATGCATCATCCTCATGTAAATGCATATGAGCATAATCTCAATTTGGTATCCATGTACCAACAACTTTAATGTCAAAATTGTTAAGTTAGAAATAGATCTCATAATATCCCCATAATTCAATTAATGTTACTCGTTCATAGAATTTTCATTTACATAATAGATTGCATCATATCCACCATCATTCACATAACATTAACATTCATAGATTTCACATTCACATAATAGATTGCATCATATCCATCATCATTCAAGTGACATTTAGACATTTATAGAATTTGCATTCACATAGTAGGTCGCATCATATCCCTCATCATTCAATTAACATTTAAACACTCATAAAGGTTCATATGCCTTAAAAGTTCAAGTGTATCATTAATAGTTTCACTGTGAATAGAAAACAAAGGTGATTAGGCCTCAAGTAGTCCTAGTTTTCTAAGTCAGAAGGTGGTGTTACATACACCCAACCTTCGAGAAACATATTCTCGAGGTGGTAAAAAAAAGTGAGGGATAATCTCGTCGTAATGTCTCGACATCCTTCCAAGTAGCGTATCGTGGGATATACTTGTCCCACTGGACCTTAAATTGGTCTACCAGATGGTTCCTGATCTGTCAGAATCTACAGTCCAATATGTGTAATGGTTCTACCGTGAGGGTTCCCGTGTCTGATACCTGCAATTCCTTCCAATTTAGTTTATGTGATTCATCAACAACATAATGACGTAGAACAAATACATGAAAAACATTATGATTTTTATGTAAGTGGGGTGCCAGTACGAGATGATAGGCAATGGTTCCAATTTTCTCTTGGATTTTCCCTGATACCATGTGTAAGGTATCTCCAAATAGAGCCTTATAAAACCTAAATTTAAGTATAGAAATGTTATCCTAAATTCTTTACAGTTTATTATTCAGCATATAACAACTCACTATTCAACATAATTTAAAATTTAGCAGCATGATAATGAATAGCATATTCAACATAAAAAAAATTTGAATAATATAACAATAATTAACACAGCATAATAATGATGATAAATACCTCAAACTGATGTTGTTCTGAAACTCTACCCCAAGCTGAAGCTCTGCCCAAAACTGACTAACCTCCCAGCCAACTAGGAGCAACCTATCTGGCTCCCTAGCCCCAGTATTCCTTACGGTTTCTTGGCCCTCGAGCCCAAAATTCCCAGCAACAGGTTCCCCCTATGAATGTCCTCAAGCAAGGTGCCAGTAAATCCAGAAATACAGATGTAGTCCAAAACTATTCCCCTCTTCCCCTTCTCCTTCTCCCATATGAAAATATTACTCCCCGCAAAAAAAAAAAAGACCCCCCTTCCCGAGTGTTTTCCTTTTCCTTACCCCCCTTTCCCCATTATTCACCGCCTTATCCCCATTAAACCTCAACCACCTTATCCCCCCATTAAAATTCAACCACCTTATCCTCGTCTTCCATAAATGGGTCCATCTACTGATACACTAAGTCTCAAAATAAAAATTAATAATTTATTAAACCAATATTCATTAAACAAATATTTAATTGTTATAATTAATTAATTAAACAAATATTTAATCATGATAATTAATTAATTAATTAGGGTTGTTACATCGGGCGGGTAGTCGTTTATGTCTATCCTTAATTTATGCATGTTTCTCCCAGTTGCTCTTATGCTAGTACATGGAGTCATAATTTTATATTGTCTAATGGGTGTGTGTGTGTGTTCATCATCTAGGTGTGGTTAACTGTGTCATCGTTGCCTTCCAGCCTAAAAACAAAACAAAAAATTGCACCTCATGCTTTTCTTGTAGTCGTAACGATGGGGGCATTACACCCCGTGGCCAAGTCACAACCAATTTTAATAAGATATTATCTATCCATAGAAAGGTACAACATTTGAATCTAAATATTTAACACTGGAATGAAAGATGGAAGATTCGGCTCCTGGCCGACTACTCAAGCATAGACTAATATATTTTCCTATAATTTGTTTTTAGTGATAGTAAATGTTGTATAATTCCTGTACTTAGATATATAATTTGTTTTTAGTGGCATTAAATGGTTTATAATTCAATGTAGTTAGATCTAATTGTTTTAAGATATATATATATTTACATATTTATTATTAAATATAAAAACATGAACAGATGAACAGATTTATATTTAAAGAAATAAAAAAATAGATTTATATTTAAAGGAACAAAAGAACCAAATTTATATAAGAACATGAATAGATGAACATATTTATATTTAAAGGAACATAAAAACAAATTTATATTTAAAGAAATAGAAGAACAAAATTATATTTAAAAAAAAATGAAATAGAAGAACATATTTATTTGGAATATATTTACAAATATAAATTACAGATCTACGAATTAAATTACAAATCTATGAATTAAATTACATTACAAATCTACGAAATAAATTATAAATATACTAATTAAATTACATTACAAATCTACAAGTTAAATTACAAATCTACAAATTAAATTACAAATCAAAATTAAATTACAAATTACAAATATCCACCCCAACCCCTACTCTTAACAGCTATCTGAAACTTATAAATTGTACTCTTCACCCAACCCCTATTCCTCACAACTATCTGAAACTTTTTAAAAGGTTGCCAAGTAGCTTGAATAAAAAGGTTATATATATATATATAGTTGCATTTTAATCATCATATTCCATTATTGACTTTCGAAGTTGCGTTGTTTAATAAATTGCATTGTTTACTTCACTAGGTCCACATATATCCTAAATTATTGAGAATCATACTGTACAAATATAAAAATGGAACCTCATAATAAAGTTCTAACTTGTTCATTGATTTCTTGATGTTTGGGTGAAAAGAATCAACTTACTATTGAGAAGATATTTATGTAATCATTATTTTAAAACAATGCATGTCTATCTCATTATAAATGAAGGAAATATTTTGTCTATCATTTGATTCCAGAACATCTTAAAGAAAGTATTATCTATAATGTTGTGGATTGTGGAACATATATCAATTGTACTACTTTGAAATTTGATAGGTTGTACATGAGACTAACGTTGCCTGTGGAGATTTTATGGATATTATTTTAAACCAAAGGAGGGTTTGGATTCAACATATCCAATCATAAGAAGGAAGCAGTCCATAATTAAACTGATAGGTTTGTTTCCATGATAGAGGTGATCCATAATTAAAATGATACAGCCGAATGGTTAACCCCTGATGCAAGAACATCATCGAAAGAAAAAGCACGTGCCTAGCCAAACAGACAGTTGGACGCGTAGATGTAATTTGAACACGTTTTTGTGAAAAAGTTTTTAAATTCAAAGTATGAAGCATTAATGTAATGGACAGGAGGAAATTACAATTGCATTTATATCTGAAGATCCAAACTAATTTTGGAGCGTATGTTCCTATCTGTGGATGTAATAGGAATTTAAGTCTGTTTAATGCAAGTAGGTAGATTTAATTTAATAGATTAGACAACTTAAGAGTATAGGAGGGAAAACGGATGATAGACACCCTCGCCTTGTATCTTGAAAATAACTCACTATTCTTGAGAATTTTTGTAAACTATAGAGCTTTAGAGGAGAACAAATAATTATATGCATTCTAGTTGTTGTTACTTACCATGTATAGGAGCATTGGAATTAATAGAAGAAAACCTTGATTCCAATCTATGTGTTTGTTATGGTTGTTGGAACCACTAGTTGAATGGTATGTTGTAGGCTAGTTTATATTCTCTATGTCCATTTTATTTCAATTAAATCTGTGTGTGTATGTTCTAGAATTCTATGTTGAATAATTGAATTTTGGATAAGGGAAGAATGAGTTTCAGTTGTTTCTCTTTTTGAGAACTTCTGCAAAGAGTGCAGTGCAGGGTCTGCAAGGAGTGCGTCGACCAGGTTATGAGGTTCATCTCAGAACTCTCAAAGGAGATTGAAATCGTGTTTTTATAGGCCAAAGTGCAATGTTAGATCAGAGTCATGCAAGGTGTGTGCAGGCTAGGCGAGGTCTGGGATTTTACCAACTCAAGAGGGAGATTGAGAGACTATTGTTGCAAGAGGTGCACAAAGTCGAAGACCCAAATCACTAGAGGTTATTTGAAAATCGTCGCAATGAGTGCCTGTAGGGACCCTTTTGGAAGACGTGAGTTCACAAGAGAAATATTAGAAGGGATTTAACCTCTAAAGTGTTCAAAGGGAGGTAGAGGTTGAAATCGTCTCACAGAAATGAAGTTCAGGAGGGAGGACGCCAAGTCATTTGGCCAAATGTCCTTGACAAGTTGAATCTGATGGTGGAATCATTTCATGAGGAAGTGCCAAAGTTCCATGAGCCATGGGATCTTGTGGAATAGTGGAAGGATTAAGACCGAGTGTCTTTCAACACTCTTGAGATAAGGAAGGATAGTGACCGTAATATCCGGATCAACGAGGGTCATTGATCTCGTATGTGAATTCGCGTATCGGAGTTTGGTGAATGGAGTGACCAGTGGTTTGGGTCAAGTGTTGTGGATTTATGATTGGTGAAATCTCGATACAAAGAGGGTCATTGGATAGAGGGAGGCACACAGTCATCGATCTCGTCGAAGGCACGATTTTGGAGTCGGGGATTTGTAGAGTGATGGGAACAGTTGTTCGTTGTTCTCTCAATTTATGAAATCTGAAGACTCATGTGAATAGGTGGCAAGGAACCGCTCTGTAAGTGAAGTAAATAGAGGTGGCAGGTTGCATGCGCCCATCTCTTTGGGTGGAGTCAACCTTCATTGACATATTATGTTTCAGGGATTCGCAAGAGAAGAGAACAAGAGGTTGGTTCTCTAACTCGTGAAGTCGTGAGTTGCGAAAGGTTCTTGCGTTAAGGCCCTGCTATGGTCATATTGGAAAAGGGGTTGAAGAGGGGACTTACACCTTAAGCCCATTCACAATTTCATGTTTTATCTATTGCCAAGGGTTGTGGCATTGTATTTGAAGTGCCCAACTCGTGAGACCTCAAATCCTTTGTGGGCTTAAACAAGAGTTCAATTAACCCTTGTCGTGGTTTAGGGAAGATCTTACAAAGATATCGGCCTGAGGGTAGAAGGTCTGCACCAGTTGTGGGATCAGAGCCAGAAGAAATTATTTTATTTCTACAATAGAGAGAAAAGAGGAATTTTACAGCCATGCCACCGAGAGGAAGAGAAAGGCCCATACCTGATCCAGCAATGGAAAGAGAAATACATGAATTACATGAAAAACTTGATGCTCTGGAGACAACATAGAGGTGAACAGTTGATGTTGGGGATATCAGTGAAGATGAAAGTGAAAATGAAGCTGAAAATGAAGGAGAAGAAGTTGCAGTCAGAGATTCTGTAGAACAATGCCTATTCAGGGTTGTTGCAAGGATAGGTGCTAAGGAAAAAATGGACAGTCCAATGTACAAAGGCAACCTAGATGTTGAAGAGCTTCTATACTTGATTAGAGCTCTAGATAAACACTTTGACTATGAGGTTGTCGAAGAAGACAAGAAAGTAAAACATGTTGTTACTAGACATAAAGGGCATGCAACACTATGGTGGGATGAACTGCAGGCTGACAGACGTTTCAAGGGTAAGAAGAAAATCAAGAGATGAGATAGAATGGTTGCAAAAATGAAAGCCAAGTTTATACCCAGGGATTATCAAATAATTTTTTTTCAGAGGATTGTGAATTTGAGACAGAAGTTGATGTCAATGAAATAATACACTGAGGATTTATATAGGATAAACATCAGAGTAGGTCATCAGGAAAGTGATGATGAGAAATTTTCCAGGTATATGAATGGTCTATGAGATGACATTCAGGACTAGATGAGCATGATGACCATCTGAACCGTAGAAGATTCTTATCATATGGATCTAAAAGCTGAAGAGAAACTGAGCCAAAAGAAAGGTCAAGGAGACCGAGGTAGAAGTCAAAGCAGAGGCAAGACAATTGCCCATGATAGAACTCAAAATCCTAAAGAAGAGGGGAAGAAACCTCAAACTCAATCTCAGAGACGATGAATCTCATAGGGGAGGTAGTATGCTGATAGAAATAATTTTCCTCAAGCCATAGGAAGAGGAAGAGGTAGAGGAGGTGAGGTGAAATGCTTTGTCTTTGGAAAAATTGGACATAAATCCTATGAGTGTCTAGATAGGAAAAAATATGGTGGTGAAAATCACATTACCGAAGCTCAAGGATGGAATGTTGAGGYAGAGGATGTTGAGGATGAAAGATCTTTGATGATGCAGAAAGTTCTCTTGAAACCAGAGAAGAAGCCAGAGAACSCAGCACAAAGAAACAATATGTTTCAGACTACTTGCAAAACCAAATACAGGGTATGAAAGGTGATAGTGGACARCGGTAGCATAGATAATCTTGTATCCATGGGAATGGTAGAAAAGCTGGAGCTAGAGAATGTTGCGCATCCAATCCCATACAAAGTTTCATGGATACAAAAAGGACATCAGGTAAATGTCACTAAACAGTGTTTAGTTGAATTTAAAATAGGAGGATATAAAKATGAGATATTATGTGATGTCATTCCCATGGATGTTTGTCATCTATTATTGGGTAGACCGTGGAAATATGATAGAAATGTGGTGCATGATGGGAGAAATAACATGTACACTCTGGAGAAAAATGGTAGGATGCACATGTTGCTGCCAATTAAGGATAAAGAGGTGAAAACATAGATGAGCAACATTGTACTTCTCATGAGTGGGAAGGAACTTCTTAAGGAATTCAAGAAGAAGGAAGACACACAATTCATTTTGGTTAGGAAGCCTAGAATTGGTTTGAACAACACTAGGATAGATGATTTACCGGAAGAAATCCAGGAGTTGCTAGAAGAATTTGTTGATATAGTAGTGGAAAAACTACCTTGTTCATTTCCACCTATTAGGAGTATAGGCCATCATATCGATCTTATACCTGGAGCCAGTTTTCCGAACAAAGAAGCTTATAGGTTGATGCCGCAGAAGAATGAAGAAGTTAAGAGATAGGTCCAGGACTTAATGGACAAAGGATTGATTCAGGAGAGCTTGAGTTCATGCGCTATTCCAACAACACTCATCCCAAGGAAGGTCGGTGGCTAGAGAATGTGTACAGACTCAAGGGAAATCAACAAAATTACCATCAGGTACAGGTTACCATTGCCAAGAATGGATGACTTGATGGATTGCTTGAGTGGAGCAACGTTTTTTACAAAGATTGATTTCAAAAGTGGATATCATCAGATTGGAATGAGAGAAGGTGATGAATGGAAGGCAACATTCAAGATGAATGAAGGGTTGTATGAATGGCTTGTCATGCAATTTGGCTTGAAGAATGTGCCTAGTACTTTCATGAGGTTGATGAGAGAAATCCTAAAGGATTTCATTGGGAAATCCATCATTGTATATCTTGATAATGTATTAATTTTCAACAAAACTGAAGCAGAGCATTTGAAGCATTTATTTGCAGTGATGAGAAGGCTACAACAAGAGAAATTGATGATCAACATGAAGAAATGATCATTTATAAGGACATAACTCATTTATTTGATTTTTTTTATCTCTGCAAATGAATTAAAAATGGATCCGGAAAAGATAAAGGTGGTTAAGGATTTCCCATCGCCGAAGAGCATGTTTGAAGTTTGAATCTTCCATGGTTTGGCTAGATTCTACAGGAAATTCATCCGAAACTTCAGTGGAATTAGCACACCAATGATGGATATAGTGAATAAAAGACATAAATATTTTCACTGGATGGAGGAAGCGAAGAAGAGCTTCAACTTTCTGAAGAAGAAGATCACTAAGAAACCAATTCTGGTTTTTCCAGATTTCAGCAAGACATTCTAGGTCAGGTGTGACACAAGTGGATTTTCCATTGGAGGAGTCTTAAGCCAAGACAATAGGCCGGTCACATATTTCAGTTAAAAGCTGAATGAAACAAAAATTAAGTACTCCATGTATGACAAAGAATTCTACATAGTCACACAAGCACTGAAGAAATGGAGGCACGAATTGGTTCCAAACAAGTTCGTTTTGTACTACAATAATCACGCTTTGAAATTCATGACTTGACAAGAGAAGTTGAACTAAAAACATGCTAAATGGGTTGAATACATACAGAATTTTACTTTTGTGACTAAGCATATTTTTCTAACTGCTAACAAAGTTGTTGACGCTTTGAGTAGGAAACGTTTTCTTATGTAGGAATTTAGAGTTAAGACTTTGGGTTTTGATAAACTGAAGGAAATGTATGGGGATGACCCAAATTTCAAAGAGGCATATGAAGCGTCTGAGAATCCAATTCTTAGGGACAAAATCCAATGGACAGAGTACATGATCTAGGATGGACTATTGTTTAGGGGAAATCAACTATGTATTCTGAAATGCTCCATGAGGGAGAATTTGCTGAAGAAAAACCACAACGGAGGATTGGTCGGACACCTCGGCCATGAAAACATGTTCTCAAAGTTGAATGGCTCACTTTACTAATGAGGGATGAAGACATATGTGAAGAAATTTGTGGTCAGGTGCATAATTTGTCAGCACACGAAGGGAAAAAGGAAGAACGTAGGGTTATATTAGCCATTACCCATACCCAAAAGTTCGTGGGA
>JASDQU010307696.1:2368-21144 GCA_032191745.1 Picea mariana
CTTTCATCGTGGTCGGTCTGCACTGGCGGTATTTATATTTTATTAATTGACCTGCATACATACAAGTACATCAACAGGCTCCTGGCCTTCAATACTTAGGCTCCATGGCCTAACAAAACTCATAAGCCTACAGCTTATTCAAAACTTGGCTCACCAGCCTATAGAACATATTTACAATTCTTTGCATATAACATGATCTGCAACGGGGCTCGGCCTTGGGGACACTACACCATGGGAAGGGTGAAGTTCTTCGAGAGTGGTAAAAACAACTTGGTGGTGGGAGAGGATAGATTGGAGGTTGGGATGCATAGAAGGTGTCTCAACAACATGAATGGAGTGGAGTTGGGTTGTAATTCCCGAATGACCTTTTTTGAGGATATTTTCCATGCGATGGGAATTGATGATCTCAAGGGAGCCTGTTGTGATGCCTTGGAACTTATACTGTTGTCCCTCCTGTTGGAATTGCATGGTTAAGTCCTTAAAATCCATGATAATGGGGCCTAGTGTAGGTAACCATTCGGAACCAAGAACAATGTCACAACCACCCATGTTTATAGAAAACATATGGGATTTCAGGTGATACTAACCAATTTGGAGTCGCAAATTTTCACATCGTCCCCCACCTTTCATGGAACCTCCATTGGCAATCATGATTTGAAAATTATTGACGGCACGGATTTAACAATTGACTTCTTGGGCAATGCAGAGATGAATAAAGTTATGGTGCTACCATTGTCCATGGGGATGATGACTTTCCTATTTTCGATGTAACCAATTAATTTGAGAGTCTGGAGAGCAAAGAAGCCAGTGAGGGAATTAAGTGAAATCACCAGGTCAACGTTTGGTGGATAAGAGGGTGGGCTGAGGTGAGATGGTGGTGCTAGTCCCTCCACAGGCGGAATAAAAACATCTTCTTCAGAAAGATCCTCAGTCACAGCCATANCCTCCACAGGCGGAATAAAAACATCTTCTTCAGAAAGATCCTCAATCACAGCCATAAAAATATTATGTTCCTTACACTTTTGCACGGGAAAATATTTTTCATCACAATTATAACAAAGACCCTTGAGTTGACGGTCAACCATTTCATCCCTAGTTAATTTATGGATCTTGAGGGGAGTTGCAGGAGGATAATAATTGGTGTTTTTAGGGTGAGGAGGAAAGGAGTGTTTGCGGGTCTAGGAGGATGCAATCTGTTTTGCTTCCTTGGCTCATTGAGTAGATTCCAACCAAGTTTCTGGGAATGTCATGAGAACAGGGGCATGAATTTCATCTTTGAGGCCACTGATAAAGAATTCTGTGAAGAAAGCATCTCACGTGCCCTTCATTCTAAAATCCAAGTGCTTAAATGCGGAAATAAAGTATTCCATTGTCCCAGACTTATTTATCTTGGTCAAATGGACTAAATGGCGGGTGTCAGAGTCAAAGAGGTCATAAAGTTTAGCCACAAACCATGTCCAAGAAACATACCCTTGGTGTGCCTTTTTTCTCCATTTCCACCATTGCCATCGTTCCATATCTAGATGTAGGACACCATAATGAAGCTTGGATAAATAATCAGTAATGTCATTCAAAGAGAAACAATGTTCCATTTGGGTGACCCAGCCTATGGGGTCTGATCCATCAAATTTGTTCACCTCAATTCAAGGAGGGAAAAGGTATTGAGAAAACTGGGTAGTATGAGGACCTTGTTAATGGGAAGAGTCATGGTCATCCTGATAAGATGGTTGTTCAGAAGAGGAAGGGTTTTGGGAAAGACCCATGAAGTGTTATTTGAGGTCTTTGAGGTCTTTGATCTGGGAACATTGTCCCTTGAGGATATCAATAGTCGAATTGATTGAGCTAAGGCTAGCATTGATATTCTTGATGTCTTCCTAGTTCTGGTGGGTGTCAGCAATCAAGGTATTGAGTTCTTGGGCTTGTGTGGTAGCCATTTGGAAAAATGAGCAGGAAAATGGTATAATAGAAACAAAAGGGGTCTGGAGGGGTGGGTCGGACAATGGAGAATAAGGGTGTCAAATGATAGGTACCACTGCGATCATGTAAAAAATGGGGATCCAATGGGATAGGGGCCAAATAAAGGTGTCAGAGAAGGGTCGAGTCCACAAAAAAAATTGTGTTAAAAATGATAGATATCACTGAAATCGGGGGGAAGAGAGGAAACGAGTGGGATAGGTCCCAAAGAAGTGTGTCGACGGGACCACTATACTCTTTTTTTTTTTACTCCTGCGGAGTTATACTCCAATCTGAAGAATATTGTAGTGTTGAAATTCCCAAATTCTTAACAGGAAGAAATGTGTAGAAATTTCGCAACCCAAATGCAGGAGGAATAGTTGTGCATCAATAGATCTTGTTTGTTCTATTTTTGTTTCTATCCAAAGGATTAGGGTATGCAGGGTATCTAAAAACAAGGGTTTTCCCTGTGCTATATCTCTCTAATATACATTCGGGGTCCAACAACAATACTTGGCCCAATATCTTAAGGCACCAACTAAGGAGGCTAGACCGTGCCCTTAGTCGTACTACCCGACTACCCAGGTAATAGAAAGTATCTTCTCAAGTGTTGGTCTCGGTGGCACTATAGCAATCAGGCGGTCGATCAGTTTATCTATGGAGGGGTTCAGAAGATCTAGGTCGATCTATATACAGGTGTTGTATGATGCACTACCACTCGAAGGGGTACCAACATGGGTCACAAGGGTGGCCAAGAGATGTTCTCTTAAGTACCACTTATATTTCCTACATGTATGACTCCCCGACCACGATTCTATGCGTGTAACGATAGATTTATGTAGCTTTAAGATGTTGAAATACGTCTCTACCCTGAAAAAAAATTAACCCACAATTTTATACCAAGGAAAGTGCTCTGATACCACTTGTAGTATTCCATATATAAAATAGTATGCAGAACATAAATATTTTAGCTAGAAATGGCAGAACAACAATAATATAACCAGAATAATACCAGAATAACACCAGAAAGAGCACCTTGATTAATGATAGCAATGTTCACTTGCCTCTTTGAAGGGGCAACCTCCAGCAAAGAAGAGCTCTATTACAATAATATCCAAGACAAGATTTTGCATATCCTCTACTCATGTTTATACTAAATCTATCTATCCAAAAGAACAATCTAGACGAAGATCCTTCTAGAAGCAGAAGCTTCTATTAGGTCTTCTACATTTGACTTATTCTTCCTTATTGCTAGACCTTATTAATATTGGTCTTTATTACATGGAATTATATTATTCTACCTACGTGTGGGGTTAGGGAGGTTAGGTCCCTAACACAACCTTCCTAACCTTTTAACTCAACAACTTCCTAACCTTTTAACTCAACAAAACTATGGTGATCTTAGAAAACTTCTCTTAATGCTTTACTAGCACACAAACAAAATTCTAAAGAATTGTAAATAATCCCTTATCCTCATCATCATCATTATCATCATCTTGTAATTATTGCAAAATTAATAAACTCTAAAATATATATAAATATATAAATTATCAAATAATTTTATTTTTTTTAAATCTAAAAATGTTTCAAAATTTTTAAATCGACATTTTATTCAAAATAACAACTTAAAATAATAACAAAAATGGTCATAAAATTACAAGGGTTCTCGAAATAAATTGTAAATAAAATTAAATAATAAAAAAGAATGAGAACAACGATATTAAATTATAAAAAATGAAATGTGTAATCCTCTTAAGTGGAATTTTTGCAAGTACAAGTGAAGATTCGATGAAATGAAACTCTTAATACAGCACGTATACAATTTCTCAACTAAGAGTTGAGTCCGACACAAACACTCTTGAAACAAACTTTCTACTTAGGGAGTAAGATCTAAAATATCTAGTTTGAGAGTAAAACAACATCAATTCTCACTTAGGACTTCTGTACTTAGAGTTAAAGATCTAAATTGACCTTAAAAGACACATCAATTGTCACTCGTCGGATAGATATCAAAAAGTGATAAGTCAACACAAATAATCTCTCTTGTTGCATTTTTCTTAAATGAAGTTTCAAATTTCTTAGATTAAATACCTTCGAATTCTACGAATAAACTTTCAATTATTAAATTATTTGTTTAATTATAAATATATATAATTTTATTTTGATTGTGATGGTTAATTTTTAGGTTTTTTTTTTTATCTTTCATAATTTTTATTAATTAAAATAATTAAAATAAAATGTTATATGTAGACATTCATAGTGATGATGATGATGATTAACGTCCACTAAAATTTAATTTGGACCTTAAGAGGGTAAGTGATTACTTGTGATTCTTTAGAATTTTGTTTATGTACTCGAAAAGCATTAAGAGAAGCTTTCCAAGATCACCATACTTTTGTTGAGTTAAGAGGTTAGAAAGGTTGGTAGTGTGATCAATATTTTGAAAATGAGATCTAATATGGGTATAGGTTGGACAATCTAAGAGAGAAAGTGTTTTTCATCTTCAACCTTCTTAGTGTCACAAAGGTGACACACTCTTTCATCTCATGGTGTTTTAGGAATTGACCAATGCCCAGTTTCACTATGGAGATCTTGAGAATTTGTTCTTATCATAGCAATGCTTATTTTTTTATTTACACTTGGCAAAACAGATAGATAATTTTGATCTTCTAGATTAGGTTGATTACATATTTATAATACCTTAATTTTATTTTTTCCTCTAACTCTTTATCACATCACATTTTTTCCTTAAATTTTGATTTGATGTTTTTTTTAATAGTATATTTATTCTGCAAAATGGTTTCTTCCATGATTCCCCAATAGTTTAGCCAAGACCGGGCATCTTTATGCCATCCTCGCTTGATTCGATGGTGGTTATGACTTAATTTTGAAGCAATTTTAGGTAGCCTCTTGTCTTCCATGTTGTTTAACTTGTTCTTATACATTAGGTATCTAGTCATAGTCATGCTCTCAATGGGAGAGAGGCTTGTTTCTATGAGGAGGATGGGATAGGGCATATTTCCTTTAATTTTGAGATTATAGGTTATAAAATTCTTTTGTGTTTGCTCTATTTTTCTCCAAGATTCACGAAAGATACTACAGCCCCAAACTTCACATCCATAAAGAATAACAGGTGTAACAAGAGTCTCAAAGAGGAGTTTCTTCTTATCCCAACTCCAAAGATCAACTAATTTACAATTGTTTTCAAGCCCATAATAAGCTTTCCATCACCCAATAATTCTTTTCTCAATGCTATAATTCCAATTGAGCTTGTGGTGAATATCAAGATTTCAACAACATTTTTTTTAATTTTAACATTGAAATAAAAAATTCCAAATAAAAAAATTATAATTTAATAAAAAATATTATTTATGACTAAAAATATAAAAAATATTGTTTATATATATAGTATATGTGAGAGTATATGAAAAGTAAATTTGAATTAATAAACATTGATAATTTTAAAAATATATAAATAAAAAATAATTATTTTTAATTTATATTGGAATTTTTAAAGTAAATATGAGTTTTAATGTTTTCTATTTTCAAAATATAAAAATTTTCATTTTCATTGTTAAAAAAATAATAAAAAGAATGAAACATATTCATAGAATTATTAAAAAATATGTTTAACTAAAACAAATACTAATAAATTATAGCTAATCGTTTAAGAAAGGAAAATGGTGAAAATAATTAAAAAATAATATTTCTAAAATGGAAAAAGTGAATATTTAATTAAAAAGAATGTAGAAAAAATATTTAAAATTAATAGATAAAAATATTTGTCTTTAAACCAATCCAATATAAATGAATGAATAAAAAATTATATTAAATATAATTTATGATTTAGAATATTAAAATTATTTATAAAATAAGAAAAAAATAAGCATTGTTAAAATAAGAATAAATTATCATGAGTTTCATAAACCAGCCTTGGTCAATTCCTAAAATGAGTGGGATCAAAGTGTGTCACCTCTGTGACACTAAAAGGGTTGAAGATGAAAATAACTTTTTCTTAGATTGGTCAACCTATATGGAGATTAGATCTCAATTTCAAAATATTTGTGAGTAGTGTCTTACCTTCTTAAGGTCAACTAGACCAATTAGATGTAAGTGGATGTTAATCATTATCATTATGAAGATGATAATGGAATAAAATATAAAAATTAAAATAAAATATGATATTATGAAAAACAAAATAGACACAATATAGAATAGATATAAATATATAAGAACAAGAAATAAATGAAGATAATTACAAAAGAATAAAAGAACCAAAGTCTTAAAAATATGTATAGAAAGGTGGAGTCAATTGATATAACTAGAAAACGAATTAGACATTTAAATGAATTAATATAGAGAGAAATGAATCGGGAAGGAAGAGAATTAAAAAGATGATAGGAAATGTATTAAATGATAGAAAGTTGTGGACAGTAGGAAATATGAAAAGGTTGGAAAATTATATTAATCATGAAATTGTTGGATGGATGGTTATCTAAAGTGGTTTAGTTTATCCCTGGATGGGGTGGCTAATCGTGACAAGTGTCAGGCTAGCGGGGAGGGATTGGCATGCGCGAGGCCCGTGGCGACCATGTGACATGCGCCTGCCACCCCCTCCAACATTTAAAACTATATCATGGTGGTTGCAGTTGTTATTCACTCTATCATCCCTTCCTCTGCTACTCATCCATGGCGTTGAACAGCTTCCTTGATCTGTCACCTCCTTGCTCATGTGATCTCCTTAGTTGGTTATTATCTTCCAATTCGTCCCTCTCGCCTGACCATTATGCTTTTATTCCCCTCACAATTCAATTCTTAGGCTTCGAGACTAATTTCTAGCTCTCTTTGTCATCTCTCCCTTATGGTTTCCTCGTTGCCATTGCCTTTGTCAAGCCAGCAAAGCATCCCTCCTCGCTCATGTTGGTTATTCCTTGCCTCTGAGGAAAACCAAAGAGGGGACCTTAGTGGTACCAGACTTACAAGCATTGATTCTACAGAGCCTCGCCTGCCATCATGCACCACTCTGAAGATTCATCCACCTCGCCCTCCTCCCTAGTTTCGTTCGGGTTACACAACCTACCCCCACTCTCCTCTCCATGGGCTTGTCAGGTGGAATGGTTCAAACACCATGGTCGCTCCTTGGGTTTCTACCCTGGTGATATTCCAGCCCTATTAGCCCCTCTACCTCCTCTGCCACCACCCTTGCCTGCACTCCTTGCTCCTCCCTCATCGTCGCCTCTTTCCTCCCCACTCACCCCACCAAACTCACCTCTTGACCCCACCCTTTTCAAGGAGATTTTTGTTTCCAGGGAGAGGAAAGCAAGACAACCACCATCGAATTTGGAATGGACCTCTTGCACTCACTTCTTGGCATCATGGGAAGTCATGCAGGACCTGGTCTTCAAACTCCGCAGAGACGTGGAAGACTTACATTTCAAGTTGGAAACTATGGACCAAAGAGGAGATAGAATCGAGACACTTCTCACCCTTCTCCTCAGTTCAATGCAACCAAAAGGAACTACATCAAGCTCCTTGGCACCCCAGGTTCCAGTCATCCTGCCAACTTTCTCAAAAAACGACGCACCGCAGGAACGCGACCAACCCAACCTCCACATGTCAGCATGATTACAGGTGTCTAGGCTATTATTATAGTTGGTACATTCCAAATGTTCAATTGTCTATTTTTGGGTATCAGGTTTATAGGACACCTCAACTGTCTATTTTTGGTTATCATTTTTATAGGACACCTTGGATGAACGGCTTTCCCCATGGGGCGGTTCAGACCAAAACTGTAACTTTTGATCTAAAAGACTCACTGGTAGCACATAACTTAGACATGAACAGTGAAAACTGTAACCTCTTTTTCGCAAATTAATACAAGGTTTATCTTCTTACTAAAAAAAAAAAAGTGGTTTAGTTTATAATAATTTTCGTAATAAAAGTTTTTAAATTGTTTTTGGATATAAGAAAAGGTTGGAAAATTATTTTAATCATGAAATTAATAATTTTTGTGATTAATGTTTTTTAAGTTTTTGGTTTCCCCCTCGAAGAGGCAAGTGAACATTTCTACCATTAATCAAGGTGTTTTTTCTTTTGTTATTCTAGTATTATTCTGGTTATATCATTGTTGTTCTTCCATTTCTAGCTAAAATATTTATGTTTTGCATACTATTTTATATCTGAAATACTACAAGTTGGTAGTGTGGAAAATATAATTTTGAAAATGATATCTCATCTGGGTATAGGATGGACAATCTAAGAGAAACTTATTTTCATCTTCAACGCTTTTAGTGTCACAAAGGTGGCACACTCTTTCATCTCAAGGCGTTTTCATAATTAACCAACGCCCACTTTCACTATGGAGCTCACTAGAATTAGTTCTTATCTCGGAAATGCTTATTTTTTTCTTTACACTAATTTTGATCTTCTAGATTAGGGGAGTTATTTTAGTTCTTATCTTAGCCATGCTTATTTTTTTCTTTACACTAATTTTGATCTTCTAGATTAGGGTTTATTACCTCCTTGTAATACCCTAATTTTCTTTTTTCCTCTAACTCACTACCACACCACATTTTCTCCTTAAATCTTGACTTAAAAATATTTTTAATAGTACCCTTATTCTAAAAAATGGCCTCTTCCATGATTCCCCAATGGCTTAGCCAAGACTGGGCATCTTTATGCCATCCCCGCTTGAGTTGAAGGTGGTTACGACTCTAGTTTGAAGCAATTTTAGGAAGCCTCTTATCTTCCATGTTGCTTAACTTGCTTTTATACATTAGGTATCTAGTCGTAGCCATGCTCTCGACGGGAGAAAGGCTTACCTTTGAGAAGAGGATGGGATAGGGCATATTTCCTTTAATTTTAAGATTATAGGTTATAAATTTTTTTTGGATTTTCTCTATCTTTCTTTTTTTATTCCAAAGAAAAAAGCGTAATTCTATTTAGCCTAAGAGAACCAAATTAATTTTTGTAGGTGCCTTAAGCACGACCCAATATTGGGTAGAAATATCCCAAAGGGACACAAAAGTTGGTTGGTAAGCCACAAAGAAAATATAAAAACAAGAACTTGGGAGAAACCCCAAAAAGACCAAAAAACCTGGATCAAGAAATCCCACGACAACAAACCCCAAAAATGAAATCCCAACAAAACCCTGGTCGCTGGATGGACTAGGTCAAAGTCGTATGAAAACCCTCACATCAGTAGAACCAGATAGCAACAACATCGATGAAGACCTCAACCAACATCAATAAAAGAGAATACCAGAAGTTGCACGCCCTCTCAAAGCACCTCAAAGCGCCATACACAACACTGCACACCCAAATGTAGGACCTCAAAGCTATGGCATAATCTCCACCATAAAAGAGGAAAAAAAACATCGACAACCACCAATAGGAGTTAGATCTGAGAATACATCAAACCATGAAAAAATTGAATAAACTAGAGAACAGTACTGCAAGACAAAAACGGTACCAAGAGGAAGAACCAATTACCAAGACCCAACCCCAGATATGCCCAACTACGAAGTTTGATCCACCACAACATATCAAACAACAAAGGTCCAGATCTTAAGCATAAACAAGAGAAAAAAAACCACAATGCCCCTGATCATGTTGTTGGAAGATGGGTTGTTGTCATTGATGTCAACCCTAGTCATTGGTTTTGGAACGCAATATTAATGAAGGTATTTGAACATGAAAGATAGTTCACATGCAGATACAACACCCATGGATTGATAGTATACATCATGTTGTTTTCGGTGGTAGGTGGCACGTCACGTGGATCCTCATGGTTGAGGAGAATTGATTTTTTGAAGAAACCAAATAATGCAGCTCAGAAGGAAGCAAGAAGGAACAAAAAATTGGCAATAGATACCATCCTGGATGGATTGACAGATTCTGTGAAATCCAAGGTGGGATCATGTGCATTAGCAAAAGAGATTTGGGACAAGCTACAAGACCTTTATGCAAGGGAAGAAGTAGAAGAAGAAGTTGAAGGAAATTACAACATCTCAGATTTCAAAGAAGCAAACAGAGGTGAGTTCGTTTGCTTTAATTGTGAAGGAGTAGGACATGTTGAATTTGAATGTATTTATCCAAGGATTGAAAGAGATGATACTGAAGAAGAAAATTCCAATGAAGAAGAAGAAAATCATGAAACAAAAATGATTCAACAAGAAGATGAGAATCTTAAAAAATTGAAGCATGTTGAAATTGAAAATAGCAAGCTCAAAAACACACATAGAAAACTAAGAAGTGAATTGAGTAGTTGTGAAAAGACAATTGAAAGCTTGAAGAAAAAATTAGAAGACTTTGAGAAACTAAGAGAAGAAACCATTTCCTTGAAAACTCTACTCGAAGAAGCAAGAAGAATAGGAGAAGTAAGGAATGTCCAAATGATGAAGAAAGAAGAAAATTGTGAGAAACTTGAACAAGAAGTTGTCTCATTGAGGAAGAGCTTAAGAAAATTTCAAGTGCTAAAAGACTTAACACATATTGGATGCATGGGTGAAACTTCATACAAAGAAGATGCAAATACCAACAAGAAGGTTGAAGAAAGATCTACACAGATATTTGATGAGAAGTGGACCAGGATACTAGAAAGAATGAATGATTACAAAAGAGATGAATATCCAAGAAGACCTCCTACCTTTAGGAATCAAAGAAGCTTCAATAATTATGAAGGAAACTACAGAAGATTAGATCATGAACCCAGATGGACTACATCACAAAGAAGGTCACTTACTCCTAGGCATCAATATTTCTTTCTTGGTCATTGTTATACTTGCAAAAATTTTGGACATAAGGAAATTAATTGTAGAATCAATGAAAGGAACAACTATGCAAGAAACATGAATGGTGTAAACAGAAGATATGGAAACAATCGTGGATTTGTCAACAGAATTTGTAATTCATTTTCCCCATTGATGGAAAAAAATATTGTATGCTACAAATGTAATTATCTTGGTCACAAACCACATGATTGCATATATATGAATGAAGATGATCCTATGCACAATGTCCCTATCCCAAACACAGTATGGAGAAGGAAAGAGATTCCAAACAATGAAGATTGTCGAATAGCATTGACCGTTGAAGAATGTAAAGAATAAGATGAATGGTACATAGACAGTGGATGTTCTTCACACATGACTAGGGATCAAGACAAATTTATCAGCTTGAAGAGAAAGGGTGGAAATTTTGCATTTGGAGATGACTCATCTTCCAAAATACTTGGAAAAGGTGTAGTAGATCTTGGAAGAAAAAATGTAAAATCATATAATGTCCTATTGGTTGAAGACTTGAAGCATAATCTACTCAGTGTTAGAAAAATGTGTGATCAAGGATATACTCTTACATTTGACTCACAAAAATGAAAAATCAAGGAAGAAGGTTCAGGAATATTGGTTGCAACTGCAACAAGAATACCAAGTAACATATACGTCCTAGATCCACGAAAAATCTCCAAGGAAGAAAGAGACCATAAAAATGAAGTGTTATTAAGTGTTATATGTTCAGGGGGAGCATCCCCAAAGAAGAGAGTTATCTTTTGCCATTAAACTCAGGTGGAGCAGCCCCACCCTTTTCCATTGATGTCAAAGGGGGAGAGAAACCAGGAGCATGAGGACAGGGGGAGCTTGATTGTTGAAATCAATGACAAAGGGGGATATTGTTGGAAGATTGGTTGTTGTCATTGATGTCAACCCTAGTCATTGGTTTTGGACCACAATAATGATGAAGGTATTTGGACATGAAGGACAATGCACATGTAGATACAACACCCATGGATGGATAGTATACATCATGTTGTTTCTGGTGGTAGGTGGCACATCACGTGGATCCTCATGGTTGAGGAGAAATGAATTTTTGAAGATGACAAAGTGAATTGAAGAAGGAAGTACAGGTCGTCCCTGAAGATAATTAAAGAAAAGAATTACAAAATAAGAAAGTGTTGGGTCGGCCCTAATGTTAAAAGGAAGTGACATAAAGGGTATAAATACATCTCATTAAACATTCATTTTTCAACACATGAATTTTATTAATGAACAAGGAGATATAAGTAGAATTTCAGAGGAAATCTTAAGCAAAGAAGGTCGGATTTCAAGGGAGGATGAAGTATTTTGGTGATGTGTTCTAAGGTATGTTATTTACAGGCCATCTTACCATTTTCACTATAAAACTTTTTCTAGAACGATTCAAGTGGTGAAATTGGTATGGTATTGAAAAGACATATCTAGGTACCTGTGGTAAAAATTCCAGCTCTTTGTTCGCTAAAATTTTGGAGATACACTCTATGGAAGATAGGGTTTTTGACTAGTCCTAAAGCTAGTCATAAACATGTGTCCCGGGTAAAACCATCATAATGAATTCATAGAGAATCCAAATGAAGTGAGACAAATTGCATTGGAAAGAGAACGGGTTGTAGTTTCCTATGTAAAAATTTCAGAATATGATGTTAAATATTGAGCGCGGGGCATGTTGTACAAGTTTTCTCTCCTGAATAAACCAAAATTGAATAAGGTCTACCATTTTCTCTATAACTCCTTTTCTGGGAAGATTCAAGGAGTAAAACTTGGAGGGGTTTCAAAGAATCCATTGAGTAATATTATCTACAGGATCAGAGTATTCCAAGAATTGAATAATTTCATAAGTTGAAGAAGTCTCAGGAAGCATTATTAGGTTCTATGTGATGGTTGGTTGATGGTGATAATTTAATGTAAAGTTTTATTATCTCTCATATATTATTGGGTGGAAGGAAGGGGAAAGGATGGAGAGGCCAACCCTCTCTTAATATTGGATGATTGCATCTTCCTTTTGGATTTTTATCCCTCCCTTTATATTTGGAAGATGTATCTACCTTTGGAAGTCATTACTTCCCTTGAACAATAAATATTGATTATTTCTCATATATTGTGCATGGTGTATTGTGGTGTATTGGTGTAACTCTTATACTTTTGTTCATTTCTCATTGGATATAATTGAATGGTTTAAATTATAAGTTGAAAAAGTTTTTAAATTGTACTTGATATCGATTCACCCTCCTCTCAGTATCAACACATGTACATCGCACCCTAATCCAAATACATCACACTAGGAAAACCAGATCTGCACAAGGGAAGGAGATGAGCTATGCACCCACCATAAACCACATGATCAAGAATTTGTGCATTCAAAACAAATCCAAAAACGACATCCCAACAAATCTAATCAGTAATCCCTAGATCCACACCCGGTCGGACGTGCAAGCAGTGGCTAGGGGATTCGAGGATGCGATCTTCAGACCATACCAACATATGACATTCAATATGAGGAGCGAGAGGGAAGATGCTCCAGATCGATGAAAAATCCTGCAAAATGGAAAACCCAGGAGCTTTTGATGGAGGTTGTGGCTAGGGGAAAACCTAGCCGCAGAGCGGAAGAGGATGTGGCTAGGGAAACCCTGGCCGCCAAGATTTTCTTTATCTTTCTCCAAGATTCTCGAGAACTACTGCATCCCCAAACTTCACAACCATAAAGAATAACAGGCATATCCAAGGTCTCAAATAGGAGTTTCTTTTTATCCCACATCCAAAGATCGGCTAATTTACAACTGTTCAAGCCCATAATAAGCTTTCCATCATCCAATTATCCTTTTCTCAATGCTATAATTCCAATTGAGATTATGGTGAATATTGATTCCAAGATATTTGTATGAATTCACTTCCTCCAAGTTGTTGTTGTCATATACGAATGTATCATAAGTGATCTTGTTGTATTTAATGATCATGACTTTAGTCGTGTTAGTATTAATAGTCATACCCATATTGGAGCAAAAAAAATTGAGGATCCTTAGTTTCTTTCCAAGATCGTGGGGAATCCTTGCCATAAGAATGATATCATCAACATAAAGAAGAAGATTGATGACTAAACCAGTGAGAGTAGGGTCGACACAACATGTTTTTCCCTTCATTGTTCTTAAATTTGGAAACAATTTTCTCATACAACCTTATTGTTGCAGCCCTCAACTCGAAAGTTACTTTTATCTCTTCCAACCTATCCTAAATGTTTTTTTAGGGAGCCATGTCAAAAGTATTTCTAAATTCAACAAAACAACAAAAAAAAATTGGTTTTAGTATTGTACAACTCCCCTGCAATGATCCTAAAAGTAATAGGATGGTCCATAGTTGAATGATATCTCCTAAACTAGGCATGTCCTTTAGCTCTATTCCCATGACTTTCTAGCCAAAGACTAATCTTCTTTTTCAAAATAATTGAGTTTGGCTAACATTCGGTTGATCGTAATGGTCCTATAATTAGAGGTAAGGTTTGTGTCTCCATTTTTAATAATTGGAAGCTCATTTAGAAGGTTTCCATAGTTACTCTACATGCATGAGCTAGGAGTATATTATGGATACCAATATAAGTAGGCTTTGGTTAAAATTAATAGAATATAATAAATTATTTTTAATTGAACTTGTAAGATTTATGGGACTATCTGAAGTATTACAAGAAAATACATTTGCATATTTAAAAAGTTAAAAAAATACATTTAAATTACAAAAAATTATAACTTAATTGGGTCTAATGGTTAAGAACATGTGTTGTAGGATATGTACACCTTTGAAAACTCAATCCCTTGTCAAATATGTTATAGATTGATAAAATATTTTTCCTAAAAAAACTACCTCTATTTGTCACCACTAAATCTGATAGTTATTTCCCTATCCTAAATACCTTTTACAGTATAATCTAATATTCTAAATAATTTATAAATAGGTAAGATAAATAATATGGAAGAAAGAGAAGATCCTTTTTAATTTAGAAATAATTCAAATAATGTTAAAGTAAAAGGTCATCCTTGTTTCACTTACATATTACTATTGATTTTGACTTTCATTCTTGTATTTTTATATCATATATGGGTATCACCAATTACATTATATAGGGTGATTGAGAAATGATTGTTATCCTTTTTACTAATTTCAATTCATGTAAGTAACATGTTAGACTCATAACTGGTATTACCACAAATAAAGTTTACTACACCCAAATGTTTTGATTGACACATAGAGGTTTGTCTATAAAATATCAGATGAGTGCAACTTTAAAACGGGATTATAAGATACCAGATCAGTGCAACTTTAAAACAGGATCAATGCAGCTTTTATATAGATAAACATATCATATAGGTACTTTTCAGATTTTGTGTTGGATTAAAAGACCAACTAAAGGATTAGTTTCAGTTTCACCTTCTCATTATTCAAACAAATTTTCAGTTTTTCTCTAAAATATCGGTTTCAGTTTCACCTTGTGGTACTTTTGTGGTACATTTAATCCGAACAAATTTTTAGTTTCGCTTCTCATTATTCAAATGGCATCTTAAAAACGTTTTTAAAATAATTAAAAAACTTTAATTACAAAAATTATTATAAATTTAACCACTTTCAATAACCATCCATCCAACAATTTCGTGATTAATATAATTTTCCAATCTTTTCTTATTTAAAAAAAAAATCTTATAAACTTTAATTACGGAAATTGTTATAAACTAAACCATTTTAGATAAATTGTTAAAGTTATCTTTGAGAAGGATCCCTTCATTGGAGATAACTTTTCTTTTAATCTATCTGCTACTTTAATCCAAATCCTCAATTCCAAAGGTATCTATTCCATAGCACAAGCTGCTAATCCAAACACGCTCAACAATGCACAGTATTGGTTAAATTCCTTTCAACTTAATTTAAGTGGAGATATGTCAAATGAATGGAACAACTTGATCACAAAGTTAAAAAGTAGTGGAGTCTCACTTAATCAATCAAATGATAAACTAGTGTGGTCATGGAACAAAGCATGTGGATCAGTTTCAGTTGACTTAGCATATTAATGTATTGCTTTTAATTCTCATAATGGTGATTACAAATGCTGGTTTAATTTTATCTGGAAAGTTAAGATTCCAAGCAAAATTATTTGTTTCACGTGGTTATGCTTAAAAGAGGAGAAAATTATAAGAAAAGGGGAGACATTGGTCCTGTTATATGCAGCTTATGTCTACAAGATGATGAAACAACTGATCACTTGATAATTCATTGTGAAGTAACACAAAAAAATTGGAAAGAAATTCTAAAATCTTTTAATATCTCATATACTTGGATGTTGTCTACATTTGAAAAGAATTTACTTTACTGGTTTATAAAATATCCAAGTTTGAGATGTATTCCCTTCTTGGTTAGCTGGAGAATATGGAAATACAGGAATAAAATTCTATTCAAAAATGGTCAAAGAGAAGAGTCCAGAAATATATCCAGAATTTTAATTGATATTAAAGAATTCAAAGACATAGGAGAAGGGGACAAAGTGGATATTATTCTAAATCCAGTCTATTTTGATGAGAAGCCAATTGGTTTTTTTGATGGTGCAGTGCATTGAATCACAACTGTGGAGTTGGTATTTTCTTAAAACTTTTTGCACAACATGTTTATAAAGCCTATTTTACAGGAGGAAAAGGTAATAACACGAAGCCAGAGATTATGGGCCTTTGGGGACTTCTTCACTTTGCACAAAGACTTTCCATAAAAAAATTGATGGTAGTTGGTGATTCAAAAGTCAGTATAGATTGGATTAATGATTATTCAAATCTTAATCTGATGTACCTTGGAAAGATCGAATTAAAAGCTTAAAGGAGAATTTTGAAGATATACAATTCATGCATATCCATAGAGAATTCAACGCAGTGGTAGATCAATTATCCAAACAAGCACTCTACAGCCCTCCCCATTCTTCCTCCCCGTTCTTTTTATTTTAAAGAGATCATACAAGAAATTACTTCAAGCTCAGGAAGTTTTATGATTTTCTAAGGAGACAATACAATTATGTATGATAAGATAGAATAAGTTATGTAAAGTTTTTATATAGCAATTGACAATTGTCAATAGCAATTATATAAAAAAATCCAAATCTAAAATAATATATGAAAATTCCTAAACTAAAACAGTATATTATATTTTTTGAAGAAATATTAGACATTGTGATCCTATAAATCTTTTTTGTAATATTGAAAAAACACTTAATTCTAATAAAATAACAATGTATGTTTTTTACCCGTATGGGGTGACAAGTGGCGAAGGAGTGCCAACTGTCCCCGCACTCAGCCAAGGTTTAAATGCTGGGCGTGGTAACCACATCACCCACATTAYGGATGGAGGGCCGCATTAACACCAGCTCTGCAATGGGAGGACTCCTCCCTCGAGCGAGCATTTACGAGTCAGGCAAGCGCGATGTTAAAGGTGGTCATGGGTATTTGCAGTTGGATTATGCATTTTTTCTTGCTCCGGTCTCGGCTCTGCTCTGCGTCTGGAGGCTCCGGAGAACTAATACGAGTGCCTCTGCCTTCAATTAGCTTCTTCCCTCATCCTATTCTGTGTGTATTTCCTGGACAGCGCTCAGCTACATGCCGAGGAAATGAGGAACGCCTCGCCGTGGGTCCGCTTGGTACGCCCGCAAGGAGCAGCGACAGCGAAGAGAGTAGCTTGAGCGTGCTCTAGTCATGGCTACGTCTCTGTTGAGAAAGAAGGCTCGCGCCGAGGAGCAAGCTCTGCTCTCCACCATAGCCGAGAAGGAAATGGGTTGCAGCAGCATGGACACAGTCACGTTGGAAGGTGGCACTAAGCAATTGTACCCGGCTTGCATTGTAGAAGAGGACCTGACTCTGGAGGACCTGCCACCAATGGAGATGACGAGCGACATTGGGAGGTTTAGCAGTGGGGACTGCAAACACATTCCGGGGGTGGAAGCCGACCTTCCTGGCTGCATTGTGGAAGAGGTCCCATGGCCGGAAATGGAGGATGTGTTAGATGTTGGAGGTGCGACGGCAAAGGAAGGTCGAAGTGATGGGCAGAATGAAGCAAGGCGAAGAACGCCCGACGACGAAGGTGGTGGCATGCATGGCCTTCTCCTCCGCGAGGAGCACCTATCCTTGGTGTTTGAGCTCCGAGGCCACATGGCTGACCTGGAGCATCGGGCATACATCATGGGCCAGCGCTTGGACGTGTTTCTCAATGCCTACTCTGGCGCTCCAGCTCGGCGGAAGTGTCCCCTTTGTGCACAGTCTTTCGCCATCCCGGTCGGCTCCACGTGGAAGACAAATGAAGATGACAGGTCACCAACTACCTAGGCTTCTCATGTCCTATGGCTTTTAGTTTTATGCTACTGTTTCATGTTTTCTTAGACTTTGGGCACCTGTCCTGGTTTCCTCCGGGCAGGACAAGTGCCAATAGCTTATAGTTGTTTATGCTTTGTATCTATGCTGGTTTCCGGTTTTCGGCAGCATTTTGGATGATTCAGACTCTTGACTATGTACATTTTGATACAATTTTTTGATAATATACTATAGCAGGCTCCCCCCCTTTTTTATTTAAAAAAAAAAACAATGTATGTTTTTTTCTTTATGAAAAAAAACCATCCATCCGACAATTTCATGATTAATATAATTTTCCTACCTTTTCTTATTTCCTAAGTCCACAACTTTCTATCATTTAATACATTTCCTATAGTCTTTTTAATTCTCTTCATTCCCAATTCATTTCTCTCTATTAATTCATTTAAATTTCTAATTTGTTTTCTAGTTATATCCATTGACTCCACCTTTCTATATATATTTTTAAGACTTTAGTTCTTTTTTTTGTTTGTTTATTAATTTGTATGGAACCTGTTGGCTACGCGATTAACCTGTGGCTTGAGAAACCGCGACTCAGGGGCATCTAAGCCGTCAAAATCACGTGAGCCACGGAGTGGCTTAACAACACACTCCGTCACTGAGTGTCCTACACCTCGAGGACAAGACTTTAATT
>JASDQU010307696.1:38317-51586 GCA_032191745.1 Picea mariana
ATATATATATATATATATAGGGTGATTGAGGAAATGACTATTATCCTCTCTATTCTAATTTCTATTCATGTAAATAATGTTAGACTCATAATTAGTATTACCACATATAGAGTTTACTCCAAATGTTTTGACTGACACATAGAAATTTGTTATCAGATCAGTGCAACTTTAAAACAGAATGAGAAGATATCAGATCAATGCAACTTTAAAACAGGATCGGTGCAGCTTTTATATAGATAAACATATCATATAGGTACTTTTCAGATTTTGTGTTGGATTAAAAGATCAACTAAAGGATCAGTGCAGCTTTTATATAGATAAACATATCATATAGGTACTTTTGAGATTTTGTGTTGGATTAAAGGATCAACATCGTATAGTCTGCAGTTACTTGTGACATTTAGCCAACCAAATTATGATGAATCATGATCGACCTCGTAATTCATATCGGCCTCTTGGTGTGCGCATCGTTGCAGGTACATGAAAAAAAATATTTTTTCTTATCATTATATATTTTTTTATGTTAGAAATTCATTTTTCCAATTTAATACTGATTAATTTATAAAAATTGTTTTATTTTAAATAAATTAATAGATAATTTTATAATTAATAAGAAAATTTAATTATAAATTTTAAATTTTCCATAAATAAATAATCTATTTTTATCCATCCATATGAAAATTGAATTTGAAATTTGAAATTCTACTTTAAATCAACAGATATCTTCATAAATCAATAGAAAAAGTAAATTTCTTCATGGAAATTCAGTTTTCCTATTGGTCTAAGAAAATTCTTTTACATCCAACGACAGATGCACACACAAATAGGTCCATATGAATTATGCTGTCGATCATGGTTCATCATAATTTGGTTGGCTAAATGCCACTAGAAACTGCAGATTATACGATGTTGATCGTTTAATCTAACACAAAATCTCAGAAGTACTTATATGAGATGTTTCAAGCAGAAACCTGGTCAAGATACGTACCCACACCATGAACTTTTTGTAATGAATCGGCCGCCAAAACTTGTAAGGCTGGCTTCTCTGTACATATTGCGTGAGAGGGGAATCAACATGCTTGCTTTTGTAGTTCACGTGGCAGCCATCACTATGATTGGCTTGTACGCCAAACATCCCAAAGCCATGGCCATGAGTGAGTACCTGCGATTCTCCACACAGTCTATGATATCGACGGCCCATTCCTGGAGAATATTAATCTTGTACAGCGTGGTTTTTCTATATATAATAATAACATAGGTTAATGATATAAGGAGGGAAAACCCCTCCCCAGACAAATTGGTGTGTTCTTAATCGATTCAGTAGGTTTCCAGCTTGTTAAAGTCCCATATCGATCAGAGACCTCGCAGAACCCTGGTGTGAAACGCGCATGGAAAAGGTACATTTTGTTGAATTCTTATCCGACCTTTTTATTTATAGATAGAGAAATATTATATAAACACTTTCGTAGATATAGCACGGTTTCACTGAGTTTTATGGCATTGGCGCATGTGTAAACTGCG
Source organism: Picea mariana (assembly GCA_032191745.1). Lineage (NCBI taxonomy): Eukaryota > Viridiplantae > Streptophyta > Pinopsida > Pinales > Pinaceae > Picea > Picea mariana. Next base: position 39,839 of record JASDQU010307696.1, read on the forward strand.
CGATGATATGAAAAAATCCAACCCTTCAGAACATTTAGGGTTGACATACTCACCTTTCAAAAATTAGAAGACTTTTGGAAAGAAAAAACTAATGTTTTGATCTGTATATTAGGTCTAAAAGTTCCCTACATTGGTCTAACTAGCGCAGCCACATAGCCACATATGTGGCTGGTGAATGCCGATACGCTATTACAGCGAGTATTGGAGGGGCGCTTGGTTGTGGCTTGAAAGGTATACATACATGTATTAGTAGTCGAAAGCGGTTGAGAGGACATCTCGATGGTACTGGTGAAAAAAAATTAAATAAAAAAAACTTTAATGTAGTAATGGAATTCAAAGCATAGTAAATTTGGTTTTTATAGATAAAAGTGGCAATTATATATCTTTTGATTGATTAGGTAAATGTAAAAAAGATGTTAGGGATGCCTTCATCTTCGAGGATTGATTAGGTAAATGTAAAAAAGCAAACATATTACTTTACGGATACCTTCATCTTCGAAGATTGATTAGGTAAATGTAAAAAAAATAAACATGTTATGGATGCCTTCATCTTCAATGCACAACCATTAGATTAAGATTTACTAATACTATGCCAACATCTATTATGAATAGGTATAGAATTAGGTCATTCCTTATGTTTATAATGATATTAATCATCATTTCAGTTATGTGTACAGACATATAACATGGAATTGGAGAGCCGTAGCCGTTTCAAACATCTGGAAAAGGTGGCCAACGGTTTTCTACGATCAATTGACCACGATAGTTTTCTCAGAATCGTCCGGGTTGGTGCAGCACCGAAGGAGTTCAGAAGAAAACAAGCTATGAAAACCGTTCGTGCTTCAATTATTAGGACCATAAATAAAGCTTAAATCATTGGGCGCTATCTTTCCTGAGCTTCCATTTTTGTAAATTCTCACTCACATTGTTAATATCTGTCACTTCCAATTGTTGTTTCAATTTTTGACCTTGCAAGACTTGTAAGAGGAGACTTTGATCCCATGGCCGCCCTCTACACCGTGCTTTTGCGTGGCTTGAAACAGCACTCTCATTCCTCCTCCTGCGTTCTGCATTAGCGTCTATCCCTTCGGAGCTTAACGTCCATTTTCGTATGTAAAACAGCTGTTACATATAAATATGTGATAACTTCTCTATCACTGGCATAGATGGATCTATGCTAGTTTAGGGTTTTGGAAAAATAAAGAACAGCATAGTAAATGTTGTGGTGATTTTAATTTGAGTGTTTGCAGGCATTCTGATTGTTAATTGCATTAATATAGAGAAATTGTATCTTGGTTATGGTTGCCGATCTTATGAATCAATTTTACATGTAAGATGAACTTTTTGGATAAATAAGAAGTTTTGAAATGTTCAAGGAACTTAATTTTCGGGACAAATTAGAAGTTTTCAAACGTCCCAGTTTCGTTTAAATTTGAGCGTACACTTAAGAAATCATCAGAAACACGGTTTGGAATTGAATTATTAAACCCAGCTAATGAGAAACAAACTCTATGGGTTCTTTTGGATTTGACCATACGATTGATTGGGTCAAACAAAATTTACTACTGTGAAGAAATGAATGTCACATGTATATTACTTTTAGGAATACCAGTATCAAATTGCATTTTCAGCCGAAAACATTACAAACAATACCAGAATCTAGTGATTCTTCGACTGAAATATTTGATTAGGTCCATGGCTTTCCCAAAGCCTGGATGAACAGATAATAATAGGATACTTCACAAACTAAAGCTCTACTATTTTGGGCGGTTTCAGTCATATCTAATTGCTGGTAACATAACATAGTATCTACTTTGGTATTCTCTACTACACAGGATGGAAATATCTGATCATTGTAGCTAAAGAGATATTTAAAATGCAGTGTGAAGGAAATATGTGATTTAAAGGAAATATGTTATTATTGTAGCAAAAGAGATATTTAAAAGGCAATGTGAACGAAATATGTGATCAGTGTAGCTAAAGAAGGCAATTATGTATATTTATGCTGAAAGTTACGATCGAAATACACCTATTGACAATGGGCAGATTTAATAGGGGTTTAGTGCTTAATAAGTTTTCTATGGACAGGATTAAATATGGCTAGAATATTCTTAGTAGTCACACAAAATAAATGGCTGTGATTTCAATCATTAACTTCCTAGCTATTATAAAGACATTCGTTTATGTGCTTACTTTTTTACATTTACCTAATCATATTTAAAAATTATTTTGATAGCTAACTAATTGCCACGTAAGTGATTAACCGAAATTAAAATATTAACACCAAATAAATGAAGTTTATTTGTTAATCAATAATAAAATTTAATATATTCTTTTAAGGATTCTTTTCATCTTATCAGCCTTTCGGCATTGATCAGCCACAATTATGTAGCTATGCTAGTTAGAATTGTAGTTAACTTAAATTCAAACATATTCAAGTTTCTATGGAATTTTGAATTTATGTTGATTTAATGGTAGCTTTTCATGGAAATCATTAAATTACAGTCGCGATAAATAAATAAGAATGTTTTATTAATGTTCACCTAAATTAATGTGTTTTTTTAACATGAATCCTTAATTTATTTTTAAATTAATTTAATGTAAGGTAAGAAAAACCATAATATAGTATAGTAATCTTCCAATTAATTTTCTGTGTAATATGTTTAATCCTTGAGCAGTTCCATATTAATCTACAAAAATGAAAAAAAAATAAAAAAAACCAAAAGTATCCCACTCCCTAAAATCTAAGGGAGAAGTATTTTTAGAACTTAAAAACAACCATTTTCTCATAAGAATAAATCAATTTACTGTAAGGTAAGAAAAACATAATATATTATAGTAATCTTCTGATTAATTTTCTGTGTAATATGTTTAATCTTTGAGCAGTTACATATTAATCTACAAAAATGAAAAAAAATAAGAAAACCAAAAGTATCCCACTCCCTAAAATATAAGGGAGAAGAATTTTTAGAACTTAAAAACAACCATTTTCTCATAAAAGTATGAAGGATTGAGCATGGATTGATAAGGAAAAGAGGTGGAAACAAGTAATCATCTACCATTAAAATGGAGGAATTAGTGAAATGCATGAAAGAAAAGGAAAAGGACATCTTTCTCAAAATCATTATAGAATAGAATTTTATGTAGAATGGATAGGAGTGTTGTAACTTAAATAAATAGCCATAACAAAACCATATACTATTTATGGTTTTTCAATTCTACATGATAGAAACCACCTACAATTACGACTACTTAACATTCAATTTCTATTGCTACTCAATATTCATTGAGATAAATGATCAACTACAAAACTATAAGGTGTATGATGCACCCATCCCAACATACTCCCTACGGTTTGTAATTTGGGAAAGCCCAACCCAAGAAACAAGTGTGAGACACAACATGTGACACCTATCACTGTCACCTCAATAGATATCCCCCTCATTTTAGTTATGTACAAGTCCAACACAAGGGAGGCTTCCTCGATGACCCTAGGGGGATTGCAAGGGGAGAGGCCAACCACCCCTATAGGTCATGACTAGAAGGTTTTGAGGCTCAATGGAGGATAGCTATCAATTGATAGTACCTCAAAACAAATGTTAGATAACCAAAACCCAGACAATATATGATAGAATAAGCCCCAAGATGAGAGGGAAACCAGCAAAAAACCTTGTTGTCCCAAAATTGCAGCATGATATATAAGCAACAATGAAATTATAACCACTGCAAATTAGGCCATCAAAATTAGCATAAGATATTGGATAACAAAGCTTATAATTAGTGAACATGATTCCAATGATTAAACCTATATTTTGAGGCCAAAGGAGGGTTGTAAGAGAGTGTTATCAACAAAAAATTATGACATCCCTATGATTGTAGAAAACTTTTTCTACAAAAACAAATTCCAACCACCAAAATCAGCAAGTAAACCACCCAAACAATAGCCCTTCTTGAATTTAAACATTACTTCTTATAAACGAAGGTACCTTGGTTGTTCAACGAAATTACGTCGACACTTCGACAAAACGTGGTTACTAGTTTTGTCGATGTATATTGGTCAAATAATCCGAAGAACGTCTTTTTGTCGGATATACGACATAGTGTCTTCGAGTCGATATACTAACAGCCCTAAGGACCAAAACCTCATCGGAATCAGCCATTATTTATGGCACATATCGAATATCCAATAGAAAAACAAGATATATGACTATGTATGTCGTGCATCGGATATCCAACCAACCAACATGTACGTTGACTATCCGACGGAGAAACAGAATATCTGAAGGAGGTTCAATACCTCCAATGGATATGTATGTCAGATAATGTGTTGGATATCTGACGAATGGGTACATCGAATATCCAAAAACCAAACAATGTATACAATGAAGGCGAAGGTGTCATACCTCTGATAGATATGTCTGTCAGACACTACATGCCAAACAAAATATCCGATAGAGGTGCCATACCTCCAATGAATATTTATATCGAACGGTTCATTGGATATCCAACGAATCTATATATATTAAAAAAAAATGAGATTTTGTGTGCCTATTGACTAGTGCATGTTACTGCTAGACTGATCCCATTGCAATACCATTAACAAATTCTACATGAATCAAACATACAATATTTTGCATGCAATTAATTAAATAGAAACATAACAATTAGAAGAATAAATCTTCCATTTACTTTTCTCAAGCTAGTTGGTGAAATCAAGCTAGTTGGTGAAAGATAACATGCAAACAATGCAATATATAATGTTTTATGTGAGCATCACAAAAAGAATATATTTTTTTATCATATTTTTACATGGTAATTAAAGCATATACATATTCTACTTCGAAATGAATAAACCTCAATTACATTGAAAAAATAAAAGTAAAATCTAAGAGATATTATTCTTCTAAACAAATTAGCATTGGCCTTGAATGCCAAATTGCATTGATAATGATATCATTTTTTGAAAATATGAAAAAAAGATATATAAAGCAAAGCTAAAAATAGTTAACTAATTATAATGAAATGTGCATGCACACACTCACAAAAACACATAAAAAGTCATGTTTGTACACACTTGAATATTTTAAAAGAATATTATCATGTGATATTGATATTTCACATGTATTTGACACTTCATGTTTTGTAGGGAAGAAAAATTAATTCCAAAATATTAGTCACCATGAGAAAACAAGTGTTGTGTGGAAGCGTGTGCAACATGTATATCACGAAATGGGAGGTCATAAGAAATCGATAGCACTAAGTTGCGACGACTTGTAGAGTACGGAATTTTTGGGTGCAAGATTTATAATAGCGCTACCTCGGGGGAAATAAACGAACCAACCCGCCTATCACGGAACATGGGGCATAAAATTTTGTTAGCGCTAAGACGCAACTGCACGGAGAGATAATTAGCTAAGTGTTGAAAGGAACTGCGGTCGGTCGGGATCATGATGTGACGATATAGGACCAATTGACGAGTTCGAAAAAAGTTAGGTTCAATTTTAGGTATATTTATTTCAATTGTATTTATATTAATGTATCTTAGTAGATAATTTGTGGTCCAAATGTAGACCATGTTCCAATATGTGGACGAATTGTAGACCATGGAAGTTTTTGGTGCAAGATGTATACAGCGGAACTGTAGATGACGCAAGTTTTGGGTGCAAGATCTATAATAGCACCAACCCAGGGGTCGGTGAGGCTCCCGTAAATCGCTATTGAATGAGTTTTGTTGTTGTCAATGCCAATAAGTGAACCTATGCACTGAGTTGTCACGAGTAGAAGAAGAATATATATACAATTTGACAGACGGGGCCTTAAGTCTCCTCGGGATCCCTTGTCACCCTATTTTGAAGCCCGTCCAACCGTTTTTCCCCTCTACTCTCTCTTTCTCGTTACTTAGTTGTTTTTACGAAATGTCCCAATGCATGCATTGGCAGATAGACTGGTTCACATTCGCCCTCATTCTTTTATATCGTGACTCCAACCGACCACTAACCATTCGATGACTAGCCACTTTTGAGATCGCGGATTCCCGGACAGGCAAGCTCTATAACCGAGGTTGAATTGTATATGAAACAAATGATTGGTGCAAATGTATATCACGAAAGTGTTGTGTGCAACATGTATATCACGAAAAGGGGGCATAAGAAATCGATAGCATGAAGTCACAACGAATTGTAGAGTACGGGAGTTCTGGGTGCAAGATGTATATCGCGCACTTGTAGATAACGAAAGTTTTGGGTGAAAGATTTATAATAGAAGCAACCAGGGGGTCAGTCGAATTGTCGTAAATTGTTGTTGAATATGTATATCACAGAACAGGGGGAATAAAAATTTGAGAGCGCTAAGTCGCGACCCCACGGAGAGATAATTATCTAAGTGTTGAAAGGAACCGCGATCGATGAAGCTCATGATGTGATGATATAGGACTAATCAATGAGTTTGAAAAAAGTCAGGTTCAAGTTTAAATATATTTATTTAAATTGTATTTATATTAATGTATCTTAATAGATTATTTTTGGGCAAAATGCAAACCATGTTCCAATATGTGGACGAATTGTAGACCACAGAAGTTTTGGGTGCAAGATGTATATGGAGGAACTGTATATGGCAGAAGTTTTGGGTGCAAGATCTATAATAGCACCAACTTGGGGGTCGGTTGGGCTCCCGTAAATTGCTCTTGAATACGTTTTTTAGTTGTTAATTCCAATAATCGAACCTATGTACTGAGTTGTCACTAGTAAAAGAAAAATGAATTTGAATTGAAGATGGCATGAATAGCCTCTTCGTGTTACACATTTTTCACTAAAATGGGGTCGAATTGTAAATGACGAAAGTGTTTGGTGCAAAATGTATATCAAGGAAGTGTTGTGTGAAAAATGTATATCATGGAACAGGGGGCATAAAAATTCAATAGCGCTACATCTCAAACCCGCAGAGAGATAATTGGCTAAGTGTTGAAAGGAACTGCGATCAGTGGGGCTCATGATGTGGCAATATAGGACCAATCAACGAGTTTGAAAAAAGTCAGGTTCAAGTTTATATATATTTATTTAAATTGTATTTATATTAATGTATCTTAATAGATTATTTGTGGGAGAAATGCAAACCATGTTCCAATATGTGGATGAATTGTACACCACAGAATTTTTGGGTGAAAAAAGTATATGACGGAATTGTAGATGACGCAAGTTTTGGGTGCAAGATTTATAATAGCGCCAACCCGGGGGTCGGTCGGGCTCCCTAAATCGCTGTCGAATACATTTTTTTGGTTGTTAATGCCAATAAGTGAACCTGTGCACTGAGTTGTCACGAGTAGTAGCAAAATATATATGCACTTTGATAGGCGGGGCCTTACATCTCCTCGGGAACCCTTATCACCCTATTTTGAAGCTCGTCCAACCGTTTTTCCGCTCTACTCTCTCTTTCTCGTTACTTAGCCATTTTTTTCGAAAATGTCCCAATGCGCTTGTTGGCGGATGCACCGGTTCACATTTGCGTTGGTGCTTTTATATCATGACTTTGACCGACTGCTAACCATTCAATGCTTAGCCACTTTTCAGATCGTGGATTCCCAAATAGGCGGGCTTTATAACCGAGGTCGAATTTTATATGCGCAAGTGTTTGGTGAAAAATGTATATCACGGAAGTGTGGTGTGCAACATGTATATCATAGAACAAGGAGCATAAGAAATCGATAGCATGAATTCGTGACGAATTGTAGAGTACGAAAGTTCTAGGTGCAAGATGTATTTCACGCACTTATAGATGGCAGAAGTTTTGGGTGCAAGATTTATAATAGCGCCAACCCGAGGGTCGGTCGGAATCCCATAAATTGTTGTTGAATACGTATATCATGGAACAGGGGGGCATAAAAATTCGATAGCGCTAAGTCGTGACCCCGTGGAGAGATAATTGGCTAAGTGTTGAAAGGAAGTGCGATCGATCGGGCTCATGATGTGACGATATAGGACCAATCAACGAGTTCGAAAAAAGTGAGGTTCAAGTTTAAATATATTTATTTAAATTGTATTTATATTAATGTATCTTAATAGATTATTTGTGATCGAAATGAAAACCATGTTTCAATATGTGGACGAATTGTAGACCATGGAAGTTTTGGGTGTAAGATGTATAGGGCAGAATTGTAGATGGCGTAAGTTTTGGGTGCAAGATCTATAATAGCGCCAACCCGGGGGTCAGTTGGGCTCCTGTAAAATGTTGTTGAATAGGTTTTTTGGTTGTGATTGCCAATAAGAGAACCTATGCACTAAGTTGTCACTAGTAAAAGCATAATGAATTTGAATTGAAGATGGCATGAATACCCTCTTCATGTTACACATTTTGCACTGAATTTTTTCAATATATACAATTTGACAGGCAGGGCCTTACGTCTCCTCGGGAACCCTTGTCACCCTATTTTGAATCTCGTCCGATTTCTTTCTGCAGTTGAAACATATAGAAAATATCTTTCTAGGAAATGGATTATCGATTGAATATTTGAATATATCGGACCTTATTTTCCCTCTTCTATACTCAACGAAATTCCCGTTTGTTTTTCCACTCTACTATCTCTTTCTCGTTACTTAGTTGTTTTTCTGAAAATGTCTCAATGCAGGTTGGCAGACGCACCCGTTCACATTTTCACTTGTGCTTTTATACTGTGACTCCGACCAACCACTAGCCATTTGATTCCTATCCACTTTTCAGATCGCGGATTCCCAGGTAGGTAGGTTCTATAACCGAGGATGATTTGTAAATGACGCAAGTGTTTGGTGCAAAATTTATATCACAGAAGTGTTGTGTGCAACATGTATATCATGGAACAAGAGGGGCATAATAAATTGATAGTGCTAAGGCACGCAAAGCTGTGCACTAATTTGTCACTAGTGAACGCAGAATGAATTTGAATTGAGGATGGAAAGAACACCCTCTTCGTGTTTCACATTTTGCACTTAAATGTTTTGATATATACAATTTGACATTTGGGGCCTTACTTGTCCTCGGGAACACTTTCCACCCTATTTTGAAGCCCATCCGACCGCTTTCCATGGGTATTTATGTGCCCGCCACCTTCTCACTTCTTTCCAAGCATATGCAATAAGTATATAAATTCTCTAGAAATATGCAGAAAAGATCTTGCGAGAAAATGGGATATCTATCACAGATGTGAATATATTTACCCTTCTTTTCTGTCTTCTATACTTTTATCTTTTATCACGGAATTGTTGGGTGCAATATGTATATGACAAATGTGTTGGGTCCAAGATGTATACAACGGAACACGCGGGATAAGAATGAGATAGCGCTAAGTTGGGACGCCACGATGAGATATTTGGCAAGTGTTGAAAGGGACAGTCATCGATCGGGTTCCTGATGTGAATATATAGATGGAAATGAGGATTTGACAGGCCATTAACCGATCAACCCGCAGACAATCCAGGAGCATGAGAAATTCGGGTTCAAGTTTAAAGGGATTGTGTTTATGTTTAGTTAAAATGTATCCATATTAATGCATCTTACTAGATTATTTGTGGTCCAAATGTAAACCATGTTTGAATTTGAATGGTGTTTTGTACTTTTATATCGTGACTCTGACTGACCACTAGCCATTCGATGCCTAGCCACTTTTCAAATCGTGGATTCTCAGGTAGGTGGGCTCTATAACCGAGGTCAAATTGTAAATGACGCTAGTGTTTGGTGAAAAATTTATATCACAGAATTATTTTTTGTAACATGTATATCACGGAATAGGGGGGCATAAGAAATCGATAATGCTAAGTCACGACGACTTGTAGAGTACGGAAGTTTAGGGTGCAGGATGTGTATCACGCACTTGTAGATGAAGGAAGTTTTAGGTGCAATATTTATAATAGCGTGAACCCAGGGGTCGGTCGGACTCCCATAAATTGTTTTTCAATACATATATCATGAAACAGGGGGCACCCAATGCGGGGGCCAGTCGGGCCCCCGTAAATCATTGTTGAATACGTTATCTTCTTGTTAATGTGAAGAAGAAAAGTTGTGCACTGAGTTGTCACTAGTGAAAGCAGAATGAATTTGAATTGACGATGGCAGGAACACCTTCTTCGTGTTACACATTTTGCACTGAAATGTTTCGATATATACAATTTGACAGTCGAGGCATGACATCTCATCAGGAACCCTTGCCACCCTATTTTGAAGCTCGTCCAACCACTTTCCACAGGTATTTTCTTGCCTACCACCTTCGCACTCATTTCCAAGTATATGCAATAAGTATATAAATTCTCTAGAAACATGCAGAAAAGATCTTGAGAGAAAATGGGATATCTATCACAAATTTCAATATATTACTGTCTTCTATACTTATATTTTATCACAGAATTGTTGGGTGCAAAATGAATATGAAGGAAGTGTCGGGTGCAATATGTATATAACGGAACACACAGGATAAGAATGTGATAGTGCTAAGTTGGGACGTCGCGGTGAGATATTTTGCCAAGTGTTGAAAGGGACGGTCGTCGGTCGGGTTCCTGATGTGAAGATATAGATGGAAATGAGGATTTGACAGTACACTAACCGATCAACCCGTGGACAATCTAGGAGCCCGAGAAAGTCAAGTTCAAGTTTAAAGGGATTTTGTTTATGTTTATTTAAAATGTATCCATATCAATGTATCTTACTAGATTATCTATGGTCCAAATGTAAACCATGTTCGAATTTGAATGGTGTTTTGGGCTCGAATGTTTTTTCTCAAACCTACAAGGAACATATAATAAAATATATGACTTTACATTTTGTATATCGAAGAATGTTCTGAAATATAGGAAGTTGCAATACATGCACAATATAGAACAAGAACATGTACAGCGAAATAAGTTAATTTTACGAAGAAATACAAATTCCAAATAACAACACCAAGCATTGAATAGAAGCATATAACAACCCCAAATATTTATATTTAGATAAATTGGGTCACAAAATACATTTGAGAATATTTCCCAAAACAAATTGTCTTTGAATTTGCAAAAAAAACTATAGTTCAGTACATATTCTGTGAAATAAAAAATGTGTTTTCGAGAATGACTCCGATTGGGACTGTCGTAGACTATAAAGCAAAGATGTAAAAGAATGAATTTTGTAGAAAGAAGAAGCTCAACAATGGAAAATAGCAAAACCTGGAAAGAAGAAAGAGAAAATTGTTAGATCTGGATTAAAGCTTTGTTAGAATAAGTGGATGAAGATAGAAGAATGTAATCAGTATCAACTTACTATGATGGTGTCCCATGCATTGTCATTTCTTCATTGATGTCCTTTTATGGCTTTCCTTGGCTTTGACCTTCATTGGTAATTTGGTCAACAACCTTTTTCAACCATTCTTCGATGTAGCTCCTCATGGACGCCACGTTCATTTCATTTCATATTTTAATATTGAAGAGTTCACTTTCCAAGTCCCTTAGATCAATAGACAATTTGTGCAATGCTTCTTGAATATTTTTGTTTCTAATTTCATAACCGACTAGTCACGTTTTCACGTCATCTTCACCATATTCAAGAATTCCATAGAAATTTTCAAATGACGGTCTTTTATAGATATAAACTTGATCATAAAATGCTTGCTTGGTTAAAAACAACAAGTTTAATATCAATTTCGGGTCTTGGACTTCATTGGTGCTGCCAGCTAGATCTATCTCAATTAGCTTCTTGAATAGTTTGTCTCTTTTAGATATGGTCTGGCTACATTCTTGAACGATACCAATCAGG
>JASDQU010307696.1:51710-62473 GCA_032191745.1 Picea mariana
CTGCATCGAGATAAAAACCTTGCTCGTTCTTGAGATCTGCTTGCAAATACTAATGAAAATCATGCGCTCTTGTTCCAAAAGAGACCATATTCTTTGACATATCCCAATCTTGTGTTATTAATTCCATTCTTTTGTTTATATTATTTTCCAAATAGTCTCGGGAAAATGTGAGAAGGCTTGCCGATCCTTTTAACTTTGGTGCAAGTGCGGTTGACCCGACCATTGCCAAAGGAGTAGCAAACAGTGGAAGAGGCATTAGAGTTGCCTCCAATTCTTTGATTCGCATCTTTAACATGGGGTTTTCCATTTCAAGGCTGCTAATAGAGTTGTCTAGAGCATATCCAATTTCTCGGTGCATCTTGGATATCTGGAAAGGGTGCATGTTGCATAGGTTGAAATATGAATGAGATGTCCCTTTATTATTCTTTACATCTTTGTTTTCAATAATCATTTTTTTTTATTCGTTGTCAAAAACAACGCTCTGAAATGAAAAAGACTCTTCTTTGTCCAATGTATCTATGCCAAGTATTTCCATCCCAGGATTGTGAGGAGCAGATCTCTCTAGGTGATCTTCATCAGGGAAAAAAAATTCAATGTCAATTTATAGCTCCATATCTTGAGGGAGAGATTGTACATATAAATTTCTCCCCTTGATCCCTCCTGTTCTTGGACTATTGTTTTCCATTTTTTGCCCATGGGAATCTTGTGACAACTTTTAATTTTGTCGGAGGGAGGGTTCTTATCTTCTCCTCTACTTGAACAAATGTTTGCGAATTTGTTACTTGGGTAAGCCATTGGAGTGCTTCCATGAGATGTCATGGTCTTGGTTGTGGGAGTCGGGGATTGGGCACTTTTTTCACCCGGGCCTTTTCGGTTCTGCTTGTGCAAATCATTGGTACTAGTACAGATTCCATTCAAGATAGTGTAATTGAAAGACCTGTTGAAGTGGTTCCTGACCATAATATCCTAGACTTTCGAAGGCATAGATATGAATTGTCCTTTCCTTTTCTCATGGAAAAAATGCAACCAGCAGATGTACTCCCTTGTTATTCCAGCAAAAAACATTGTACCAGATATGTGACATGGAAGGAAGCAAGGATTTTGTTTAGACCCGAAAATCCTTATAACATTATATTTCTCCATTTCTTCGATTGTGCCCTTCCTATCTAGGAAGATTATCAGTTGGCCAGAAAATCAGGGAAAATACCTTCCAAATATCAATGCTTTAAAAACTGAAACAAAATAATTGAAGACCTTATAAAATTGTTGGCAAGCATCGTGTCTCCATAATTTCTGGCATGAAAATGTTACTGGGTCAAATTCATATTTCAGCTTCCTACATATAGATAGTCCAGGAAATGGATAGAAATTTGGCATGACGAAAGATGGCATAAATAATTTCTTTTGCCTTATGTATTGCAATAACTGGGAAAATATTTGAATGGAAATCAACTTGCGGCAATGGAATATGGTTTGTTTCTTGACCGTAAAATATAAAATATACAGAATCATCCGAGAGATGTCAGTTGCACTTTCTTGTCTCATTGTCCTCATCAAAATCCATGCAATTTGCGAAAAAAAAAATTACATGCACTAACCTGTAATATGGCCATGTCCTGGGGAGCGGATGTTGGGTCCTGTAATAACTTTGGTAAGAGGTCTAATTCATTTCCATGCTTTTTTAAGAACTATTTGCAATTCTCGCCCTTGAAAGTAGGCTTTGGGTCGGGAAGTGTTAACATCTTTCGAAATACTTTAGGCGATAGGGAGATTTGGAAATGGTTGCCCATCTAGACAATCTGCTGGTTTGGAATATAGTTCTCGGTGTAGCACGTGACCAAGTCCTTAAAGTAAAAAAAAAAAATGGGGATACTATGTGTCATTGCAATTTCAGATGTCGAGATAACTTTCATCTGGGCAGAAGTGGACGAGTAGTGGTCATAAGCTATGGACCACTGAAAACGCTGGTCTTCATGCCCGAAAATATTCAGGGTATCTCCACATACATGATGTCGAGTTGCAGCCATAAAGTGATGAAAACCTTCCTTTTCTTCTCATTGTATTTAAAATGGATGCTGCAACATCATAATACAATCTCCGGTAAATCATGGTTCAATATGTTTTAATGGAAGATGTGCTCGACCTTTTTGCCTTTTAATGCCAATCTTTTCAAAGCTAATAAAAGCATCATCAATTTGCATTGGGAAAGTGTGCAAAGGTGGCAGGGAAATCGAGAAACTATTTAAAAGCGGGGAAAGCATTGACAGTTGTGCAATATACCTAGATTTTGACAAAAGAAGGTTCAAGTCAAAAGATAATTTGTTAATATTTACTTAAACAAATTTCATATTATTTTGTTTTATTGTTGTTCTCTATGGCCCAAATGCAAACTATGTTCAAATTGGAATGGTGGAGAAACATTTTCATATGCAAGCAGAGACTCAAATATGCAAACCTGTAAGGTTCAAAAATTATGTGCACAATACTAAAGAGAGGAATCATGTGAACACCTTTGTAGATGACAGCGGGCCAACACAATATTGAATTCTTGCTACGATGACATCTTAAAAATACCAAAACAGCCATCATTTTTTGTGAATTCAAGATTGACAAAGGAAACTAATCAAATTCCATAATATTCTCCCATAAATGCATTTTAATGGGAGATTACCTCGAGCTTTCCGCTTATTAATGCCAATATTTTTGAACATCTGTGGTGAACTGTCACTAGTAAAATCATAATTAATGTGTATTGGAAAGGGGAAAATTTGGTAGGAATGGAGGAGAATTAAAGATGCTTTGGTACATTTTTTAACCTGGGAGTTTGTGGTGGAATTCTAGATCACCCAAGTTTTGGATGGAAGATGTATACTCGAAACAAGGGGAATGAGAGTTCGATAATGCGTACCCGGGAATCCATGGCGATAAAATTAGCTAAGGAAACAAAAGTGCTCGATCGGACTCGTGATGTCAAGATATAGATGGATATACAATTTGTGAGTTCGATAAAGAGTGAGGCTTGCAAGTTCGAGGAGTTGGGAGTTGAATTGTAGATAACCATAGTTTTGGATGCAAGATGTTATCAAAACACGGGGCATGGGAGTTTAATAATGCATTTGGGGGGAACCTGCGGCCATAAAATTGGCTAATTGTTGAGACAAACTGGGAAAAATATCAACAGATGCTGGGAAAAATGAGTCACAAGCTTCAATTCTGGGTCGAATTGTAGATCACCAAAGTTTCAGGCGCAATATGTATACCGCGCACATGGGGCATGAGATTTCAATGGCTCCTACGCAGGAACCCATGGCCATAAAATTCGTGAACTATGAAAATGAACGGCGGTCTGTCAAACTCGTGATGTAGAGATATATATGGACATGAAATTTGCCACTCCACTGTCATTGGAACCCATGAGCATAGACATCAGACTAAGTATAGAATCAAAAATGGATAATATAGGGGAAGAAAAAAAGGGATAACTGCTAAGTATAGAAGAGGAAAAAGAAAGGGAGGTAAGAACTGTATGCCACACAGTACAGAGAACACAATCGACATGAAAGAAAATTGTTACGTAGGAACACATGAAAATAAAACATGGAGTACAAATTTATTTATTTCAAGATAGCAGCACAGAAAATATAATTGACATGAAGACAAGTCAATGTATAGGAAGATATGGAGTATCCAAGGAGGAAAAAAAAACAGAGTTGGAAACCGGTTCAACAAATACAGAGAGAGTAAACGAAAAACTATTGGATATGGAACACGGGTAGAAAAGCGCACCTTTGCATGGATTCTTCTACATTTCTGGTTAGGATTTATTTTTGGTGTCTAGTTTTCCTACTTGTTTCTATGAACAAAATCTCAAAACAAAACGGACATGAACATAAGTTGACATGTAAAGAAAAAATCAAGTACTATGTACATAGACTAAATAAAATAGAATAAGAGGAATAGAGTAACAGATAGTGTTAGAAGAATGTACCTCTTTTTTATTTTTTAGTTCATTCAAGTTTGTGTCTGTGTGTGTGTGTGTGCGTATATATATTGTAAAAAAAATTGTGACCGAAATCAATTACAAACCAGGGAAAACTAAGAAGTTGGATATCTCAATTTTCCGCAACAAGATAGACAGATATGCTTCGAATCATAGAAATATGATTATGCAATATGCTTGATGTATATTTCATAATTCAAGTGCAACACCAACTGTGTGGTGACCAGACCAGTATGTGTGCAAACCAAGGAAAACTAAGAAGCTGGATAATTTGGATTTTTGCAACAAGCTACACAGATATGCTTTGAAACATAGAAATATGACTTTGCAATATGTTTGATGTATATCTCATAATTCAAGTGCAATACCAATTGTCTCATGATCATACCAGTATGTGTCTAAGATAAATATGTTGTATTGAGGAATGGGCACATTTGACCACACATGGTCAATAAGCGTGTTTTGCACGTGGCTTGTGTTGTTCAAAAGAAAGAGGAGATTGTATTTTCACATGTAGGTTTCCAATTCTTTTGTTCTGGAATTATTTTGTAGCATATCAATATTGAAGTCTCCTACAAGCACAATGGCTTTGTTCAGATGAAAATGGCCTAATGCATTGGAAAGAACATTTAGTATGTTGGAGAATGTTGCATGGGGAGAAGCATACAGATTCAATATTGCAATTTATGTTCCATGGAAAAATATTTTTTCAACACCATCTCAACATTCTTTTCTTCGAAATGTATATGGTCCAAAATTGGTACATGTTTTTTCACCAATATCATCACCCCATGTGTAATGTAACTTGATATGAAATTGTGATTTAGAAATTGTTTATTTTGCATGCATAATGCCATGTATGTTTCTTGTAAGAACAGAATATCAAATTGCATTGTATCATAGTCATTGATTATATCATCCATTGGTGCATGTAAGCTGTGTGTGTTAAGGGAGAGAATTGATACAGATGACTTTGTTTGTATGAATTGATAATCATATTGCAGATGCCATTTTGCGGTAGTCCTGAGGTGTTCTATTTCAATATCAACTTTTTGTTTGACTTTGAAATTATCTTTTGTAAGAGGACTTAGTAAATACAAGGAATCTATACTTCTGACATGAGACAATGTTGTGTATACAAGTCCATGTATTTGAATTCCAGCAAGATGAAATGCAACACTATCAAGTGTTAGTCCTTGTGATCTATGGAATGTACGTGCACATGCAAGTTTAATTGGAAATGGTTTTCGAACCTTGAGTCTCCCTGTATTTGTTGATGTCGATACTAGCTTTGATATTCGCAAAATAGGTGTCCATTCACTTGCAGTATTTGAATTATATAGATAATCCAACTTTCTTTCTTGTCACTTTCCTATATGCGGTTCATGGAACTTAATCCAAAGGGCATCAAGTTTTTTTGTTTTGGTATAGCCTTTGAGTATTCCATCTGCATCATTGACCAAGCCATCATGTGAATCATAGTTGCAAGCATATATTTCAACCAACATTTCTAATTTTAGGACAAGATGCAAAGGTAAAGTGGTTGTATGTTCATGACGTGGCACATTTCCATGGTTTTCTTCTTCCAGGTCAATTGAATTGATGATGATATTATTTTCAGGCATGAGCGATAGCATGTACCTGTTATGCATTGCAACATCCTTATTTTTGTAGAACAGGAAAGGGAACATTGGGTCTGTTGGTGCAGGTCACAAGCACCTCGAATTGATATATGTTAAGTCATCACATGTCTGGTTGTTTGTTCGCATTCTATTCAGAATTGTAATAAATGTTTCATTTTTCTGGTGCATTGTAGTATGGAATTCAAAGAATTTAATATTGTCTCTCTAGAAGTTATGAGTCACTATTTGCATGTTAACCGTAGGTTGTTCAAATATCAAATAATCTTGGATCAGTTGTTCCTCGTAAAGATCCCCATAGAATATCATGTCAATGTTTCTAAAGTATTTCGTGTGCACATGTTTTATGCTTCTTAATCGGTTGTCAATGGAATACAAGAAGCAACTTCCAATCAAAGATGCCTCATCTATAAAGACAAGATAGAGTTTTTCATAAAGATTAGACAAGGTATCTAACATTTCCTTGATAAGTGGAAGAAATTGTGACTTGTTCAAAGCATTAAAAATGCAGAGTGGACTGTTGTTTCACCTGCATTATATGCAGATTTTCCTATGTATGCAACTATTAGGCCCTTTGGTTTCATAGGATCAGAGGAATTGTTTGAATCATAGATTCGTATAAGCATTTGGAATAGTTCTTTCATTGTGAATGTCTTTCATGTTCCTGCTCTACCTATAAGGAACAAGTGCACAGGAGTGTCCATGTTCAAGCATTTTTTAAGTGCAATATCCTTTAGAATTGTTTGATGTTCTCGGTTCAACAGATGTCTTGTTCTGTGGTATTCATTATTTTCAATAAGGAAAGGATGTTTTGTGACTTGAAAACCAAGATTGATACGTTTTTCAATGCCACCTGCTCGAGGACGAGGAAAATTTGCTTGTAAATCATAGGACTCACAAGGAGTTCTGGTTGTTTTTCGATTTGTGAATGTCTCATCAAGATTTTCAAGGTTTTCTAGCTCATTAATTGCAATTAATAAATCACCCCATGTTGGATTAACATTGTAAGTAAATCTAGCTTCATTGATTTTCACTATAGTCTCAGAGGCAACATACACATTTTCCCATGTAGAGAAGATATGTTTTAATGTCTCTTCGTTTTCATTGAACGGAACATATAACAACAGTTTTTCTCTAAAATAGTTTTCATAGTCAGAATGTTTATTGTATCTGACAAACCGTATTATGGAGGGTTTTTTTCTTTTTGATACGGGCGCACCATTTTTTTTGTAATGCGATACAAATTTTAATAAGAAGATATGCCTAATAGGAGATGGACGTTGGAGGTAATAATCAATAATAGAGAGACATAGTACGTCTTCTGAATTGTCAGGCTCTTGTTCTAGAAAACATGGTGGTTTAAGCACAAATGTGTGTTTCTCAAGTGGAGATGTGTTTATGAAGACACATTTTCTTGAACTACAATTGAGGAGCAGGGAAAGTGCAATGTGGACTGCTTGTTGAGCAGACATTTGTTGAATATTAATCAATGTATTTCCAAGAATACGTATCATTTGTAAGGCATCAATATGACTTATTTCATGTTCTTTGTGCATTCATCTAAATGCACTTGTCATAGATTTGTCAACCTTTGTCATATATGAGGTACAATATGATGTCACGGCATATGCATTGAGGAAGTACTGCGCATTTGTATTTGCATTACACATAACTGGCATGTCCTTGGAGTAACTATTGTTCCAGATATGGGAAAGTTTTCATTTAATGAAAATTGTTGGTTTTTTAAGCTTACATTGTATGGCTTGGATGTACTCATCTTCTGATAGATTTATCTATGTCAAGAAGTCATCGAAGCTCATCAACTCGTCAAACTCTCCTTGTTCTAGAAATGCGAACAAGGATTTAGATTTCTCAAGGAAAACATTGTCCTCTAAACTGAGTGGCTCTATGATTCTTGTTTCTCTCATTAGAAGCACGGGGGAGTTGTATCTGCAATGCGAGTTTTTTCGTTTTCTACAACTTTTTGTATGATAATGTCTATGAATTTTTGCAAGTTCTAGATCCAAATGATCCGTGTTGCATGTTATTCATTTGTCCACAAATTGCTCGATCTATTAATTGTTATCAGCTCCATAGACTAGTGCACCCTCTATCCACAACAGTGTGTGGTTATGTTCATTCCCCCTATTCTGGAATTCAGTCACAAAAAAGTAGTCCGGTATTTTTCTGAAAAATGTTTCATCATGGCATATCAATTATCTCAAAGCATTTATTCTATGTCTATAGTAGCGATTACATGTCGTTGGGTCTTTTCTTATGAGGTAGTCAATGTCATTATTTTCTAGTGTATCGGTTTATTTTTTACATTTCCTGTTCCTATGCAAGTCAGATACCACAGCCACCAATGGATCCCAACAATGCTCTGTGCTTGTAAATGTGATGAAAAATGTTGTTGGGCCCAATTGTCGGATCATTACAAAAATATTTTTCTTGTTTTGTTGCAAATAGTCAGGAGAGATGTGAATGTTTTTGAAATCTATGTATCCAATATCAGATTTCAAGATTTTTTCTAGGTTTACTTTGTACTTGACATCCTTGGCCAACAACTTTCTTCCTTGTAACTGGCCTTTTCTTATTCGGACCCACATGCAAGACAGCACCTGCTCTATTATTATGAGAATTATTTTGAAAAACAAATTTGTTATGTGATATGAGAAGTCACTACTTGAATGTAGCAGCTCCCATTGAACTATTTTATGGTAATCAAATCATTTTGTAATGTTAGTGGGACGTGAATCTCCATAGAAGAGTGTTGGTAAGTTCATTTCCTTAGCGAATTTGTCCTTGAATATTCCAAGTGGACGTTTCCCCTCAGCAAGTGCAATTTCAACAATCTTGTCTTGCAAGTCATGAATGCACTGTGAATCAGTCTATCCATGCACCAATGTCTCAGCAGGTGTTTCATTATTCGATTCATCACTTGTATCAAATTCACCAGCAGTTTTGAGAGTCTTTGCAAAGTTGTCATCTTCTTCTCCAAGAACATTGTTCCAATTCTCATTTATACAAATGTCTTGTGCTTTGTACAGGGCCCTGGAACATAATTCTTTTAATGCTTTCATAACAACATGCACACACACTTTGCCTGTCTGATATGCATTTTTGTATTGAAAGAGTCTTTTGAGAGCCACAGAAATTGTCAGTGTATCGCTAATGAATTGTGGCAAGGCTTTTTTCACAATATCTAGTTGAATAAGCACATTAATAATTGATCTTGTTAAGCCCATCTGGGGTCATTTATAGCCCCAGGGCCTGATTTTTGTAAATGCAATTTGCAGAGACACAAGTCTATCTTCAAGTTCTGTAAGTGTACTTACATATGGTAGTGGTGTATTAAATATTATTTGGTCAGGGGTTGCAAATTGTGGCAGTTTTCCATTTTCAAGCGACTGTTTGCATGGAAGAAAAATTTTGCCACTGGAAAAGTTTTATCATGTGTTGTCAAGCAGAGGTATTCTGCTTCCAAATCAGGTGTGAAAGACTTGGTGTTTTTTGAAAAATTAAATTGATCATAAATTTCACATGCAATGGGAGTGTCTTTGATTTGTTTCATGTAGGTTTGTCTT
This sequence comes from Picea mariana, assembly GCA_032191745.1. Classification (NCBI taxonomy): domain Eukaryota; kingdom Viridiplantae; phylum Streptophyta; class Pinopsida; order Pinales; family Pinaceae; genus Picea; species Picea mariana. Next base: position 60,938 of record JASDQU010307696.1, read on the forward strand.
GCATCTTTCTTCCGCAGAGAAGTATGGGTAGAAAGTGTTTGTTGGTTTTCATTGGTAGTAGTGCACAGTGTTTCTTCTAGCCCACGGAATGTGAATTTTTCCTCTCGGACAGTTGCATGACCATTGTGGGATATGTGACTATACACATTTCTATTGTGTTGTGCACGAACAATTTTTTTTAGATTGTGATATGTCAGTTTCTCTCTAGAAGGAAGCATAGCAATGTATTTTTTTCTCTCGTGTATGACCTTTTTCAAGTTGTGGTAACTTAGTATACATTTATTGTTCAAGGGAAAGATGACCTCATGGCAACTGGGATGAATTTCACTATGATTAAATAGCATGCGACGCTTATGCACATTCGATGTGGTTTGGCTGGCATTGACACTGGACCCTAGAACGACAATATTTCTTATACCACCAATGTAAAACCATGTTTCCCCGGGTCTGTAAATATAACTATATTGGCCAGGGAACTATGGAAAACTCAAAGGTGTGAATGTTTGATTTGATGGACCTTTGTATAAAAGTTCGATGAACGTAAATTGGTTTTGAATATGTGTTGCATGACTGTTGGGAAGGGGATGTGCTAAAAGAGACCATGATTGCTAATGAAAAGGTGGTGGAAGGGGCCCAGAGCGGTTGCATTAACTTCCACCGAGCCAGTACTACGAGGGTTTCAATTTCTCAAGATCACAATAACCCTCTGACCCAAAATGAATTACAGTCAGGCTGGTAGGTGGGAAGACCTCCTCAAGAGTTAATGAGGGGATAGGGAAAACCACCCATCTGCAAGGCTTCTGGACCTGACCATGGACTGGGAATTCGAGCCACACACAATCTTGTTGAGGAAGGCAAGAAAGGAATTGTGGTGTGGGCAGAGAGGACCGTCGAAGAATGCAGAGAAGAGAGAAACTGAGTCAGGAGAAGGAGAGTAACCTTCATCCTCGTCTATTCCTGTATAGGGAGAAGGAGAGTAACCTTCGTCCCTAACTTTCATTNCATGGCCTAAGATTAGGGGTGGCCAGTGATAAATCCATTGGGAGTGAGTAAGCCTATGTTTGGGTGGAAACGAGCACCCCTCTCAGCAGTCGCATCATGCCTTGTGGTTCTAATAAATGTTTCATGCCTTGTATTTTGAATTGAATATCATGGATACATTCTCATGTTTATACGCCCATAAATGGTTTCTGTGTGGAATGATTTCCTGGTGTTTTAGATTGGAAGTAATGGATGCATGTGTATACTTATATGCCATAGTTGGTTTCTGTATAAAATGATTAAGTCTAGAGCATGAGTCCGTTCCACTAAGAATCATCCAATCTGCTTGATTCTCATGATGTTCTAATTTAATCCCTCAAAAGAACCTTCCCCGGGGAATTTCATCATATCTAAGAGTCAGAGTAAGCTCCTTGGTATGGCTATCGTTACGGTAAACCCACGATTTTACCTTGCCCCGGTGTCATAGCTCCTAAATAGGTGAGTTAGGAAGGAAATTCATTCAAGTCAGTAGCCTAGGGACTTTGAAATGAACCC
>JASDQU010307696.1:74991-87578 GCA_032191745.1 Picea mariana
TATGTCATCAAGATAATTTCTTTTAATATCGTCCACATTTTGATGCTTCAGTTATTAAAAAATAGTGATCGCTCATTCAATTCAGATGATAAGGTTTATCTTTAATTTTGTTGAATGATTAAAAGCAGGTTGTTACAGTTAGATTTATCTTATGTGTAATTGCTTGAAATCACAAATATCACAGTTATTATTTGTGTCTTATCGTTATATCATTAAAATCCAACAGTCAATATATTGTTTTGCATTTATTCCAAACAGTGTAAAGGTCCACTCCAGGTTTATCTCTTGGACACGATGTTTGGACATTTCATGATCATACAGGAAAGTGGATGCATGTCGAACAACCCATTAATAGGTTAGTTTATTTCTTTTATCTTTTGTTTGTCTTCGAAACTCTTATGTGTGACCAGGATTTGACCGTTCACGTATTTCTGTTTCATAGTATACTCTTTTTGTTTAGTCTTAGATAACTAAAGAAAAAACAAAAAATAGTTTATGCGCTTTCTTTATCTTCTTTTGTTAATGTAGCCATCTTTTCATAGATTTTCGTGAGTTTAGATTAAAACTCGCACTTGTATAACATGCACATAAATTAGAGAAACAGATATGTCGTGTAAATATTATTTTAAATAGTTATATATATATACATGTACATATATATATATTAGTGTTTAGTAATTAGTTAGTTATTTCATTTCTTTTATTTATTTGTTTGTTTCTTTTAGGACTTTAGATTGGCCAACGGAGCCATTAAACCCGTCAGAGAAAGTCATACCAAACGGCTTGGATTAATTAGACAACCCTGGACTGGACTCGCTCTTCCAATTGACGGACGGTCAATTTCGCCCGTCAACAAATGGCACTAGAAGGAGGTTCGACTGACAAGCTGACCTTGTAGGAGCCTTATTTTAAATGTATTCAATTTCCCCATGGCTCCCCAAATCACTGTGTTGGAACATGCTTTCCACTTCTCATTACCCGATGTTCCCAACGAGACACTCTCTCGCTTGTCCAAAATCACCTTCAATGGTGTAGGCAATGCATCTGCTAAAATCCACCTTAACAAGTTTTGGTGCAAATGCATCAAACATGACATTTTTTATTTAAGAGTTTTATGCAAATTGTTCGCTTTTACTTTTAGAGGTCGGATTAAACATTGGTTTGAGTCCTTTCCAGCATGTCACATTTTTTATTGGTTTCAATTTGTAGATGAATTTCTAGATGCTTTTGAAATTTATGATTAAAATCAATTATGTGAAGAATTTCAAACTTTGCTAATCAATGGCGATTCATCTTCAGAAGAATTTTTGACAAGAATATATCATATACTCTGTAAATTTAATCTCGATGAATGGTCATTTGTATTAAATCTCCTCTATGATGCTTGCATCCCTTCCATCCAGTCATATTCAATTGCAAATGAAGAACCAGTTGCAAATCCTATCACTCAATTGCGAGAAGAAATTAGATCGTAGGATGAGAGGAATCCATCCGAAAACTTTGAACAAGCAAGGGAGGTAGAATTTATTGACCAGGTTCTTACCGGCAACCAAACTGGTTTTTCCTCTGAATCATTATATTTTCAATCTTCGACCATCGCGAAAGAAGATTCGATTCTTGGTCAAGGTGAATATCATCATTCTTGTAACTCATGCTCTAATCAATATTTAAACTCAGTCATTGAAGAACACTTAAGCAATGAAAATCATCTTAAACATTCTAACATTCCTATGAAACTGATTAGAGAATAAGATATGCAATTGGAAGGAGAAACTTTAAACCTTCATCCTCAAAATGTACTTTATCCATAGGAAAGACTAGACATTTGTCATGTAAATTTTGAATTATCTAAAATACAGAAGGCAAATCTAGATGATCATATTATGTTGAGGAATTTGTCACCAAAACAGAGTGAGAGCTTTAAAGAAAGTGAAGAGAAATGTCTTGAGAATATAATTGTTAAATATCGTAGTTCAAGAGATTCTTTTCATGTGCTTATTTCTGATTCCTTTTATTCTTTATATATTGATCTCTTCCTAGATTCTAGTGGACTTGATACCTTACCTACCACATCCTACTCTTTTCCGCCACAATCATATCCTTTCGATATGCCAAGATTTGTTGAAGTTAATTCCAAACATAACATTGATAAATTCAGATTTGACGCTCTTTCACTTTCATCACTGACATGGGAAAAGGACATGTTGCGAGATGATTTTACACGGTTTATTGTTGAAAAAGACAATGCACTCTATCTTATGGAGATCAAACATTCTACGCCGCATATTCTTTCTTTGATTAGCTCGAATTTTAATGTTTATGCTTCACATTTTGAAATGATCAATCTCATCAAAGGAAGCATTCAAACCAATGATCTAATTGATGTCACGAATCCTCTTATGATGATTTCCCCATTGATATATTCGTTTCATCAAAGTCATGGTTTGCATCCTCATTTTTGTGACAGGATCTTAGGATGGCTTGAATATTCGTATATAAAAAATCTTCATAATAAAGATAAAGTTGTGCTTTCTTTGTTTTTACCTAAGTATCTTGGAAGTAGGCGTGAAATTTTTCTTTTAGATCCTCCATGTGAAGAACTTAATGAACACTTAGAGAATTGTCAGGAGGATGGGGCACTTCAGCCTTGGATGATGGTTATGTCATTTCCCCATATTCTTGACAAGTTTTCCAAAATCACTTGCACTCATCCATGCCATTATGACCCTTATCACGACAAGATTGCACAATGGCTGGAGGATTCATACATCAAGAAATTTCAAGGGAATGGTAATATCATGCTTACTTTCTTTCTAAATGATGATTATGAAGGAAAGTGTGATATATTTGTGTAATTTTTTGATATATTACCATTCTTGTTAGTAATGTTTGATTTTGTTTCCATTGTAGGATTGGAGTTACTCAGATGGCTACATTAGAAGCATGACTTCACATAGTATTCTGATTTGTTTAGTAGTTAGGGTGGGTTTAGGAGTAGGTTTTCTTTCAGTTTTATTCCTCACTATTTCTCTTTATAATAATGCATTCATGAGCGCAACTGAACGCACCATGAGAACCATAACATGATTATTGTCAGGGAAGTCCGCATGATCCTTTTCTCTCTGCTTTTCATTGAATATTTATTTTCAAAGCCGCAGTATTATTATCAAAATATTTAATGGAAAGTAAAGAGATAAATAAATCTGAATTGTAAATTCGACCCTGACCCAAGGTGCCACAAGTAGGACTGCTTTCACATCAATGAGGATTTTTTCTATTTGTTTTAGTTTCCCAAGGGATTTTTCGCATGATGTTTTCAGACCAATCTTTGTATATATTTTTTCTGTTTTGATTTATTTTTTGGTTTTTGGTTCTTTTTATTTTGATTGTTTTCACTACTTTCTGGTTAAACTGTGCCTGTGTCACCTTTTAGTTCAGAAGAGGAGAACATAATGCTTCATCTCGAAACAACTGTCAAGGGCTGTCAAAGCATCAATTGCTGTGTTTTTCTAAAAATGTAAACTAGTTAAAGATGGTATTTTGTTTAAGAGTCAATTTCTCGGTTTCAATTTTCATTTGAGAGTAATCATGACTATCGTTAAAAATCTCTTTACGTTGTCCCTTCTCTTAAGAAAATCAACTCAACGATGGCTCCCTGTCCTCGAAAATTAGTTTTATTAATAAACTATTTTCAGATCTTGATGAAGGTTAGAAAGAAAAAATTAAAGGCCTGGAAAATATTAAGTTTTGTAAAAACTGGAATTTTCAGCGTCACGCCACTCTATTGAATGTCTTTAAGACTATCTCAGATTGTGAATAATTTCTCAAAGAGTTGTGCGAAGTGTGTGTAAACCCACTGGGACACTGAACAGGTCTGCTGGCAGTGGGTAAATGCATGCATGATGCCAAGACAACTTCGTTGGGGTACTGAACAAGCCCGCTAGCAATGAAGCAATGTCAAGTAAAAGAAAATTCTCAGGTATTAATCTTGATTTTGGTCATAAGCATCCTTCATTCTGATTTGAAATTTCTTGGACAGGACACAGACGTCAGAGTGGGTCAATTGACATCCTTGTTGAGGCTATGGATGCCTATTGGCAGCAGTGGCCCTATCAACAGTATTGGAGCCATCAACTTAAACATTGTGGCTTTCATTTGTGAAGTTTTTCACTAGATTTCATTCTTTTTAATGAAATATATCTTAAGGTCAACCACGTCATGAATATTAAAGATGCTCAAATAACCTTTCAGTTGTTCTTCGATCTTAAATCATTCAAATTTTTTCTAAGCTGAACTCGTCAGTAATATAGAGATAAATGCTTCTCCCAGCGAGTCGACATTGTTGGCAGCCCAACATATTTTTAACTTCTTATATCAAATAATAGTCTATGTAGCTGCCTAATTGGGGTCGTACATTTTTATGTTCTTCATGAGCAATTTTCGAAACAACTATTGTAAGTTTTCGGTTCTTCCTAGTGTATTTGTTTTCATGCTTCGTTCATGACTGAAAGCATGAAAACGAATCATTAAAACTTATGATTGTATTACCACTCTATTTGAAAATTTTATGAAAGGCAAAATGTCTCCACAGTTTTTATTAATTAAGCCTTGTTCCTTGCTATGAAGTTTATTCTCTTTGTTTTGACTCCTCGAATGTCAAGCATGCTTATGGATTATTATTTGGATCAAAAAAGGATCATTTAATTTAAAGCATTGATATATTTTTGTGTGGTTTTTGTTCATGCGTTCCCTTATCACTAGACTTTGGTTTATGAGTTTCCCTCTTCCAAACTTTAAGACCTAACCCACTCTGTTGTGCAATCATTTTTATTTTTAATGCACCTGCTCGTAGCCTATACTATGTGAGAGGTGGAAGTCCGATCACAGTGAGCCCATCATTTCGAAGCTTGGTATTGGGTTTTGCAGCACCCCTCGCATTCATTTCAAACAATGCCTATCTTTTCATTGAGGATTTTCTTCTCTTATGCCATAGATTTTTTATGAGTTTCGGGTCTGGAGTATAGCTTTGGTATACTCTTACAAACCCTCCATGCTCATTGTGTTTGGGTGATTGCTTGTCAATTTCCCATGGCCCCGGTTGTTAGCGTTGAACCCAACAGCACTTAGACCTTGTTCCTATGCGATGATGCAAGGGACGATCTCAAGGGTCACGGCTAGCTTGTTTTCCATGAGCAATTCCAGGGCTTTAACCTATAGACCGCTCAGGAATTTTCCCTCTCATTTGACGGATGTCGAGCCAAGGTGGGGGACATTCAACTCGAAGTCACAAAGGACTTTTTCAGCCAAGCAACAGGTCTCCCTGCGAGCGGGCAGAAGTGGTTCAAGAATACCAAGGTCGAAGAGGTTCCATGGAGTCTTTTCTTTACATCTCGAAAGATCAATGGCTGTGAAAAGAGATATGCTAGTTTCCCTATTGAAAACCTGATGGCATGGTTTTCTTGCAGTGTTGAAAAAATTCGTGACATGTGAAGGACGTTTTGGTTTTGTCTTTCTATATCACATGTGTTTGCTCATGAATTTCATAGGTTTTTGTTTAAACATGCCTTATTACCTCTGGAGAAGCCTGTATAAAATGGCTAAGAGGTATAATAAGAAACGTTTGGATTCAATCCTTTTCCACCATGGTTTGATAAAAATTATTCTTTCACATCAATTGAAGTTGCAGAATGATAATTGGGATTTATTTTTAACCCTAAATGGTTTCACTAACCCCAATGTTGTAGAGGTTGAAAAACCTATGATTGAAGAAACCATAGTTTATCCCAGACTGTTCCCTTCATCTACACAAGTCTGTGTTACGGCCATCCACAGTAAGCCTTTACCCAACCCAAGAATTTTTTAGCAAACCCATGAGCAAGATGCACAGCCTAACGCCTCTGTCAAAAATGCAAACAGACCTGTAGGCAAGTCATATAAAGGTGATATCGAATTGGGTTTTAAAAATAAAAGAGTCAAATGGTTGATTTCAAGGAAGCTCTGAAACAAATCAAACCCTCATGTGAGCTCGATCAAGACAATCGAGATCCATGAGAGTTCAAATTTTGAGATTGATAGATATCTTGCTGAAGAAGACCCTCCTTCCTTCCAATCGGACCTCAATCAGTCTTACAATTTCGTGGATAATCTACCACCTTGTTTGAAGCATAGTGAAGGATTTCCAAGTATTAAGTTTGTTAACAAATCTACAATTCAAATTGGGGATGATCCGGTACACAACCGTGGGTATTCTCAATCGACTGTCTCACAGTCACAATGTGAAACTTGTCTGTTCTGGATTGACAAGTATTACACCGATATACCTATTTTACAGTCGCAGATCAAATCCCTTACTGATCAGGTCGACCCCTTAACAAATGAAAATCGTAGGCTCAATTATATCATTTAGGAACAAGGAAAACACATAAAAACTACAGGGAACGTCATATTAAAAAATGTCGAGACTGCAACAGCAGTAATAAATTCTGAGATCATGTGATATGATTTGATTTTACAGTTAAAGGTAAGATTTCTTTTTATCTTAAAATAGTGTTATATTTCATTCATTGAATAAATTATATTATTTTGTTCATTGAATAAATTAGATTTCGTAGCTAAAATAGACTAGCTACAGAATCAGCAGATTCTGTAGCTAGTCTATTCTAATTCGAAATTTGGAAAATTGTGGCTAAATATATATCTAAGTTTCTTTATTTTATCTTTTCTTTTCAGGATATCTGGGAGTTCATGGTGACCAAGTGATCCAAAGCATTTTTGGTCTTGTTATCCATATCTATGATCGATTTTTGTATAAACAGCAACAAACGGTTTTTTTCTAGGCTTTTAAGATTTAGTGTGATATGGGTGGTTATATTCCCCCTCTATTTTTGTAATCAATAGATGATTGTATCTTATCATAGAAAATAAGACAGTTACCTTTCTGAAGGATTTAAAAACTCAATATTTTTTGTAATCAAACATCTTGGCCTGGGGCTGAAGGTCGACAGCTTATACACAAATTTGGACGAAACATATGTTTACATTTATGCTTTAGCTATCTGTAAATGTTGTTTTCGTTTATGGTTTGTTTATCTTGATAATTCGATAGTTGTTGATAGCTTTTGTCTTCACAAATTATTATGTCATCAAGATAATTTCTTTTAATATCGTCCACATTTTGATGCTTTAGTTATTAAAAAATAGTGATCGATCGTTCAATTCAGATGATAAGGTTTATCTTTAATTTTGTTTAATGATTAAAAGCAGGTTGTTACAGTTAGATTTATCTTATGTGTAATTGCTTGAAATCACAAATATCACAGTTATTATTTGCATCTTATCATTATGTCATTAAAATCCAACAGTCAATATATTGTTTTGCATTTGTTCCAAACAGTGTAAAGGTCCACTCCAGGTTTATCTCTTGGACAGGTTGGCTAGACATTTCATAATCATACAGGTGATTGGATGCACGCTGAACAACCCATTAATAGGTTAGTTTATTTCTTTTATATTTTGTTTGTCTTCGAAACTCTTATGTGTGACCTGGCTTTGACCGTTCACGTATTTATTTTTCATAGTATACTCTTTTTGTTTAGTCTTAGATAACTAAAGAAAAAACAAAAAATAGTTTATGTGCTTTCTTTATCTGCTTTTGTTAAAGCAGCCATCTTTTCATAGATTTTCATGAGTTTAGATTAAAACTCGCACTTGTATAACATGCACATAAATTAGAGAAACAGATCTATTGTGTAAATATTATTTAAAATAGTTATATATATATATATATATATATATATATATATATATACATGTACATATATATATTAGTGTTTAGTAATTAGTTAGTTATTTCATTTCTTTTATTTGTTTCTTTCTTTCTTTTAGGACTTTAGATTGGACAACGGAGCCATTAAACCTGTCAGAGCGAGTCATACCAAACAGCTTGGGTTAATTAGACAACCCCGGACCGGACTCGCTCTTCCAATTGACAGACGGTCAATTTCACCCATCAACAAATGGTGCTAGAAGGAGGGTCGACTAACAATTTGGCCTTGTAGGAGCCTTTATTTTAAATGTATTCAATTTCCCCATGGCTCCCCAAATCACTGTGTTGGAACATGCTTTCCACTTCTCATTACTCGATGTTCCCAATGAGACAGTCTCTCACTTGTCCAAACTCACCTTCGATGGTGGAGGCAATGCATCTGCTAAAAACCACCTTAACAAGTTTTGGTGCAAATGCATCAAACATGACATTTCTGATTTAAGAGTTTTATGTAAATTGTTCACATCTACTTTTAGAGGTCGGATTAAACATTGGTTTGAGTCCTTTCCAGCATGTCACATTTTTTAATGGTTTCAATTTGTAGATGAATTTCTAGATGATTTTGAAATTATAATTACAATCAATTATGTGAAGAATTTCAGACTTCGCTAATCAATGTCCATTCATCTTCGAAAGACATTTTGACAAGAATCTATCATACCCTTTGTAAATTTAATCCTGATGACATGTCATTTGTATTAAACCTCCGCTATGATTCTTGTGTCCCTTCCATCCAGTCAGATTCAATCGCGAATGAAGAACCAGTTGCAAATCCTATCACTCAATTGCGAGAAGAATTTAGTTCATATGATGAGAGGAATCCATCCGAAAACTTTTTTTTTTTTTTTTTGTCTGGAGGAATCAGCAACTAGTTGGGCACGTGCTCGTGTTACACATGGCTGTGTTATCCAACCGCTACCACTATAACCTCCAGGTGTGCCCACGATGCCCCTTACGTGGCACATAAGGTAAGTCGGGGGGAATTGAACTCGAAACCTCATGAAACTTCATTTTCACAGCACTTGCCAATTGAGATGCCCCCCCCGAGGGCTCCATCCAAAAACTTTGAACAAGAAAGGGAGGTAGAATTTATTGACCAGGTTCTTACCGACAACCAAACTGGTTTTTCCTCTGAATTATTATATTTCCAGTCTTCGACCATCGTGGAAGAATATTCGATTCTTGGTCAAGGTGAATATCATCATTCTTGTCACTCATGCTCTAATCAATATTTAAACTTAGTCATTGAAGAACACTTAATAGATGAAAATCATCTTAAACATTCTAACATTCCTATGAAACTGATTAGAGAAGAAGATATGCAATTGGAAGGAGAAACTTTAAACCGTCATCCTCAAAATGTACTTTATCCACAGGAAAGACTGGACATTTTTCACGTAAATTTTGAATTATCTATCATACAGAAGGAAAATATAGATGATCATATTATGTTGAGGAATTTTTCACCAAAACAGAGTGAGATTTTTAAAGAAAGTGAAGAGAAATGTCTTGAGAATACAATTGTTAAATATCATAGTTCAAGAGATTCTTTTCATGTTCTTATTTCTAATTCTTTTTATTCTTTATATCCTGATCTCTTCCTAGATTCTGGTGGACTTGATACCTTACCTACAACATCCTACTCTTTTCTACCACAATCATATACTTTCAATATGCCAAGATTTGATGAAGTTAATTCCAAACATAACATTGATAAAGTCGGATTTGACGCTCTTTCACTTTCATCACTGACATGGGAAAAGGACATGTTGTGAGATGATTTTACATAGTTTATTGTTGAAAAAGACAATGCACTCTATATTTTGGAGATCAAACATTCTACGTCGCATATTCGTTCTTTGATTAGCTTGAATTTTAATGTTTATGCTTCACATTTTGAAATGATCAATCTCATCAAAGGAAGCATTCAAACCAATGATCTAATTGATGTCACGAATCCTCTTATGATGATTTCCCCATTGATATATTCGTTTCATCAAAGTCATGGTTTGCATCCTCATTTTTGTGACAGGATCTTAGGATGGCTTGAATATTTGTAGATAAAAAATCTTCATAATAAAGATAAAGTTGTGCTTGCTTTGTTTTTACCTAAGTATCTTGGAAGTAGGTGTGACATTTTTCTTTTAGATCCTCCATGTGAAGAAATTAATGAACACTTAGAGAATTGTTAGGAGGATGGGGCACTTCAGCCTTGGTTGATGGTTATTTCATTTCCCCATAACCTTGACAAGTTTTCCAAAATCACTTGCACTCATCCATGCCATTATGACCCTTATCATGACAAGATTGCACAATGGTTGGAGGATTCATACATCAAGAAATTTCAAGGGAATGGTAAGATCATGCTTACTTTGTTTCTAAATGATGATTATGAAGGCAAGTGTGATATATTTATGTCATTTTTTGATATCTTACCATTCTTGTTAGTAATGTTTGATTTTGTTTCCATTGCAGGATTGGAGTTACTCCGATGGCTACATTGGAAGCATGAATTCTCGTAGTATTCTGATTTGTTTAGTAGTTAGGGTAGGTTTAGGAGTAGGTTTTCTTTCAGTTTTATTCCTCACTATTTCACTTTGTAATAATGCAGTCATGAGTGCAAGTGAACGCACCACGAGAACCATAACATGATTATTGTCAGGGAACTCCGCATGATCCTTTTCTCTCTGCTTTTTGTTGAATATTTCTTTTCAAAGCCGCAGTATTATTATCAAAATATTAAATGGAAAGTAAAGAGATAAATAAATCTGAATTGTAAATTCGACCCTGACCCAAGGTGCCACGAGTAGGACTCCTTTCACATCGATGAGGATTTTTTCTATTTTTTTTAGTTTCCCAAGGGATTTTTCGCATGATGTTTTCAGACCCATCTTTCTATATATTTTTTTTGTTTTGATTTATTTTCTAGTTTTCGGTTCTTTTCATTTTGATTATTTTCACTTCTTTCTTGTTAAACTGTGTCTGTGTCACCTTTTAGTTCAGAAGAGGAGAATAGAATGCTTCATCTTGACACAGCTGTCAAGGGCTGTCAAAGCATCAATTGCTATGTTTTTTCTAAAAATGTAAACTAGTTAAAGATGGTATTTTGTTTGAGAGTCGATTTCTCGGTTTCAATTTGCATTTGAGAGTAATCACGACTATATTTAAAAATCTCTTTACATTGTCCCTGATCTTAAGAAAATCAACTCAATGATGGCTCCCTGTCCTCAAAAATTAGTTTTATTAATAAACTATTTTCAGATCTTGATCAAGGTTAGCAAGAAAAAATTAAAGGCCTGGAAAATATTAAGTTGTGTAAAAGCTGGAATTTTCGGCATCACCCCACTCTGTTGATTGTCTTTAAAACTATCTCAGATTGTGAATAATTTCTCAAAGAGTTGTGGGAAGTGTTTGTAAACCCGTCGGGACACTGAATAAGTCTGTTGGAAGCAGGTAAATGCATGCATGATGCCAAGACAACTTCGTCGGGGTGCTTAACAGGCCCACTAGCAGCAAAGTGATCTCAGGTAAAAGAAAATTCTCAGGTATAAATCTTGATTTTGGTCATAAGCATCCTTCATTCTGATTTGAAATTTCTTGGATAGGACACAGACATCACAGTGGGTTAATTGACATCCCTGTCGAGGTTATGGACACCTGCTGGAAGCAGTGGCCCTGTCAACAGTATTGGAGCCACAAACATAAATATTGTGGCTTTCATTTGTGAAGTTTGTCACGAGATTTCATTTGTTTTAACGGAAGATATCTTAAGCTCGACCACATCATGTATATCAAAGATGCTCAAATAACCTTTCAATTGTTCTTCTATTTGAAATCATTCAAATTTTTTCTAACCTAAACTCGTCAGTAGTAAAGAGATAACTACTTCTCCTTGGCAGCCCAACATATTTTTAACTTCCTATATCAAATAATAGTCTATGTAGCTTTAAAAACAGTTACAGTTACATTTCTTAAGGCTTTAAAAACTCATTATTTTTTGTAATCAAACATCTTGGCCTGGGGCTGAAGGTGGACAGCTTATACACAAATTTGGATGGAACATATGTTTACATTTCTGCTTTATCTATCTGTAAATGTTGTTTTCGTTTATGGTTTGTTTATCTTGATAATTCGATAATTGTTGATATCTTTTGTCTTCACAAATTATTATGTCATCAAGATAATTTCTTTTAATATCGTCCACATTTTGATGCTTCAGTTATTAAAAAATAGTGATCGCTCGTTCAATTCAGATGATAAGGTTTATCTTTAATTTTGTTGAATGATTAAAAGCATGTTGTTACAGTTAGCTTTATCTTATGTGTACTTGCTTGAAATAACAAATATCAAAGTTATTATTTGCGTCTTATCGTTCTGTCATTAAAATCCAACAGTCAATATATTGGTTTGCATTTATTCCAAACAGTGTAAAGGTCCATTGCAGGTTTATCTCTTGGACAGGCTGGCTGGACATTTCATGAACATACAGGCGATTGGATGCATGCCGAACAACCCATTAATAGGTTAGTTTATTTCTTTTATCTTTTGTTTTTCTACAAAACTCTTATGTGTGACCTGGCTTTGACCATTCACGTATTTTTGTTTCATAGTATACTCTTTTTGTTTAGTCTTAGATAACTAAAGAAAAAACAAAAAATAGTTTATGCACTTTCTTTATCTTCTTTTGTTAAAGCAACCATCTTTTCATAGATTTTCATTAGTTTAGATTAAAACTCACACTTGTATAACATGCACATAAATT
>JASDQU010307696.1:95492-129052 GCA_032191745.1 Picea mariana
CTATGGTATTGAGAAGACATATCAAGGTACCTCTGGTAAAAATCTCAGCTCTTGATTCGCTATAATTATGGAGATATACTCTGTGGAATATAGGGTTTGTGACCAGTCCTGAAACTAGTCAAAAAACAGGTGTTCCGGGTAAAACAGTCATAACTTTTTCATACAGACTCCAAATTTAGTGGGACCACTTCCATTGGAAAGAGTACGGACTGTAGTTTCTTTTGTGTGAGTTTCAGAATCAGATGTTAAATATTGAGCGCGGGGAATGCTGTACAAGTCGGGTCTTCTGAACAGACCAGAATTGAATAAAGTTTTATTATCTCTCATATATTCTTGGGTGGAAGGAAGGGGCAAGGATAGAGAGTTAAAATCTCTCTTGATATTGGAGGATTGTATCTTCCTCTTGGAGGTTTATCCCTCCCTTTACATTTGGAAGTTGTAGCTACCTTTGGAAGTCATTACTTCCCTTGAACAAAACTATTGATTATTTCTCATATATTGTGCATGGTGTATTGTGGTGTATTGGTGTAACTCTTATACTATTGCTCATTTCTCATTGGATATAATTGAATGGTTTAAGTATAAGTTGAAAAATGTTTTTAAATTGTACTTGATACTGATTCACCCCCCTCTCAGTATCAATAGAATCAGATGGAGTTCTGAACACAAGAGAAGGAGAGTAACCTTTGTCCTAGTCTATTTTTTTGTATAGGGAGAAGGAGAGTAGCCTTCGTCCCTAACTTTCGTTGAGCTAGAAGTAAGATATTGAATCTCAGAGCATTGTGGTCTAAGCTCAGGGGTGGCCAGTGATAAATCCGTTGGGAGTGACTGAGCCTATGGTTGGGTGGAAACAAGCACCCCTCTCAGCAGTGGCATCATGCCTTGTGGTTATGATAAGTGTTTTATGTCTTGTATTTTGAATTGAATATCATGGATACATGCTCATGTTTATACGCCCATAAATGGTTTCTATATGCTATGATTTCTTGGTGTTTTAGATTGGAAATAATTAATGCATATGTATACTTATATGCCATAGTTGTTTTTTATACAAAATGAGTAAGTTCGGAACATGAGTCTGCTCCACTAAGAATCATCCCATCTTCTTGATTCTCCTGATGTTCTAGTTTAATCCCTCGAAAACACCTTCCCCAGGGAATTGCATCATGTCTGAGAGTCAGAGTAAGCTCCTTGGTGTGGCTACCGCTACAAAAAACCCACGAGGTTACCCTGCCTCACTGTCATAGCTCATAACTCGGAGAGTTAGGAAGGCACTTCATTTAGGTCAGTAGCTGAGGGACTTTGAAGAGTACCCAAGCCCTTATCCAAAAACCCGACTAAAATTAGGGATAATTTCCCAAGAACCATCTGAAGGTTCATATGACCTGGGTCTATGAACCCTGTGCAAGAAGGAGTTAGCTCTTGAAGGTTTCATAACTGTGGAAGCTCGAAGCTCTGAGAGGTTGAATTTCATTGCCCGAGTTCAAAAAGGATAGCAAGTCAAATTATCGAAAGGGAGTATCCTTTCGTTGGGTAGACGAATGGATGAGATCACTTTGGAAGTATTCTAGGTCTGTCAGGACCAATGGATCTAGAGGAGGAGCGCAGACATTAACGCCTCGACCCCTTCAGTCTTCACAAGTAGCGATGGAACCGGGACCATAGATCCCAAGATCCATTGGGAGCTACCTTGACCGTCGATCTTAACCCTTGTGTAGACGGGAGAGTGGACTCGTCAAAGTCTTGAAGTCCCGAAGTAATCAGAATCGTCCACTGACAGAGGAAATGTGGTGAAGGACCAACGTTTTGCTAACTCGCTGTTGAAGAAAGTCAAAGGGTAGAGTTTTGTGAACTCACAAGACCCAAACTCGCGATTTGATCTGAACCATTAGATCACAGGAGAACCATGACCGTTGATCTGGGTGAGGGGATATCAGGAGTTTGGGGATCAGTCTTTTGAAAGATAGACGTTGGGTTGTGTTCCAACTTCGCGAAACACGAAGTCCTGATGAGTTCAGAGAATAATCCCCAGTATTGGCGACCGGTCGTATGGGTGGAAGATTAAGGGAATAGTTAATGGAGATTGGGATTTTGGGGAAACAGGAGTCATGATTGACTCGCATGCAGAAGTCCTGAAGTCCCGAAATGTGAAACACCTTTTTATAGGCGATTGAGCACAACCTCAGTCACATTAAAGGGGGAGCTAGGGAACATTAGTCCCTTTCAGAGCTTGGGAGTTGGAGGAGTTGGGGCACCTTGCATCGAAAGTCCTGAAGTCGCGAAATGTGACGCGTTGTTTAGGTTAAGCATGTGGTCATAGGAATGGTCATGTGAGTGGAGAAAGCTAACGGTCATTAGGCCCCTTTCGAAACTCAGAGTTGGGGAGTCAAGGGTGGATCATACGTTGAATTCTCGAAACACTTTTGTGTAGATTCACAGTCGTAGCTCGCGGTCGCATGGAGGTGAAGCTCGCACTTGGTGCTTAGTCACATAGGCAGAGTTTCATAAAGAGGACCTATGGATTTTTTAAAATAGAGGTCCCAATAGGGAATCTAAGAGCCACTTCAGCTCAACAGGGTTAAGAACGATCCTTAACCAGGAGGTCGGACTGACCCCTGTCCTTCCAAAATTAGGAACCATGAATGGAGTTCCTGTCCTTTAAGAAAATCAAAAGAAATTTTTTTACCCCATCGTGGGTGTGTTACAAATTGGTATCAGAGCATGGTTACAACACTCGACCTGTTTGGGCTCATGGACGAGCACATTAAAAGGTGACATCTTACCTTACTCCCTTCCTAAAAAGGCTGGTTAATTCATTATTATAGAAAGAATGACAACTTACTGCTGTGTGTGTATGCATTTCTACTGTGTGTATGCATTTAAGAAATAGGAATTATGTGTTGGTTATGAAAGACTGTAATGTTAGCTAACAATAAGTGTTTGTTTTGCACGCAAGTGGACAATCAACCACAAAAAACTACAAACGTATTGAATGGTGACATGCCATGAAGTAGGGTATGGCTCCCACAATAGAGACGAAGAGTTTGACGAAAGGAGGGCGATAGAGACCCCTCTGGATCTAGCTGAGACTGTGAGGAGTCTCATGGCCGAACTACAAAGCTGCAAGGCCGACAACGAGAGGTTGATAAAAGAGCAAGAGAAGCAAACAAAAATTAATGCAGTCTTGTTGTAGATTTTATTCAACATACAAAGACAACTACAACATGAACATGACACCAATCACGTGGACCGATGACAGACAAAGAGGAGTCGAAGTCCACCCGAGATATGAAAACATGGTCATTTAAGTGGCCACACTGGGAAGAGCACCTCGAGAAAGGTCCACCTCGAAGATAGGGGACAAGCATCATACGATTCCTCTGGGAAGGAAATTGGCGACTCGGAGGAATCTTCTAGTAGCATAACTAGTCCACATTCTCAAAGAAAATGCAAGAAATGAAGGCATTCCAAAAATTATAATCTCGAAGAATTCAAGAAGGCCAAACCACCCTCTTTCGATGGTGAGATAAAGAGGGGAGAGGAAGCAAAGGCCTAGCTGCTTGGACTAAAGAAGTATTTCAGAGTCCATGACTTCTCAGAAAAATTGAAGGCCTGAGCATCCACTTTCAACCTGAATGCAAAGGCTTCCATTTGGTGGGAAGACCTTAATAATGTGAAAGGGATTCATGAAGAAGACCTATCTTGGATACGGTTTGAAAAATACTTCAGGAAGAAGTATCTGTCGGAAACGTATTTCGACGAAAAGACTAAAGAATTCTATGAACTCAAGCTGGGGTAACTCACTATAATGGAATATGTCAGCAGATTCCTTGAGCTGCTGAGGTACGTACCCTACATAAAAGCAGAAAAGGCCATGGTGCAACGATTCATCAGTGGGCTACCTAAGGACTATTAAAACAATATTGAGTTTGACGAGCCAAAGACCCTAGAAGACACTATCTGAAAGACAATATATTGTTATGAACATCTTGGGCATCAGACAGAACCTCGCAAAGGATGGAAGCAGAAGAATAGTTCGGGATTCTAGAAAAAGGGGTTTAAATCCCCAAGATTTAAAAAATATAAGAAGGATTCACGGATGAGCTTCCCGACCCAAAGTGTACACCAGTAGAATTTCCCCTCCCAGAGCGGAAATAAACCTTTTGAATCAACCCCAAGAAAGACTGATAACCCAAAGAAAGAACCCTTGAAATGTTGGGGTTGTGGAGAAGAACATCTATTGAGGGACTTCCCACACCGACAACATAACAGTAGGAGAATTTACAATGTCCAAGAAGCTACCCCTGTCAATGATGTGGCCAGGAGTATGCTGCAAATTTATGCAGCCATGGATAATAAACAAGCCGACCACCAAGCTTCACTGGTGGAGATGGAAGGTATGATCACCAACCATCTAGTGTCTATTCTAATTGACCCTGGTTCAAATTTGAGTTATATAGCTCCTCAGACTATTGATAAGTGTAAATTACAACCACATAAACATGCCAATCCATGGTTGGTATAGTTATCCATTGGCACCAAAAGAAAGGTAGCAGAGGTCATACCATCTTGCCAATTCACCATGGGTGGATTCCCCACCCAAGCAACCCTTAACATACTACCCCTAGGATCGTATGACCTATTGATTTGTATGGACTGGCTAGCCACATATAAAACCAGACTGGACTGTTACCATAAAACTTTAGAATGTGTAAGTGAAGAAGGGAGAAGGATAACCCTTCAAGGGATCCAGAAACCTGTCTCGATGAGACGAATATCAACCCTTCAAATGAGAAAGTATTGCAGAAAGGGATGTCCACTATATGCGATACATATGTTGAAATCAGTTGAGGATGACATACCAAGCCTCAAATACCACCCCATACTAAGATAATATAGAAATGTGTTTCCAGAAGAGGTACTGGGTCTGCCTTCGAGAAGGGACATTTACTTCTCGATAGAACTTGCACCAGGAGCAGTGTCAGTGTCTAGGACACCCTATAGGATGAGCACACCTGAGCTAGTTGAACTTAAATTACAACTAAAATAAATGATGGACAAAGGCTATATCTGAACCAATGTGTCTCCATGGGGAGCACCAGTCCTGTTTGTGAAGAAGAAAGATGGTACCCTCCAACTGTGCATAGACTATAGACAACTCAATAAGGTAACCATAAATAACAAGTACCCCTTACCCAGGATCGATGACTTGTTCGATCAATTGGGAGGTGCTTCCATCTTATCAAAGATTGACTTGAGATATGGATACCATCAAGTCCAAATCAAGGGTGAAGACATCCACAAAACCACCTTCAGGACGAGATATGGTCACTACGATTTTGTGGTAGTACCATTTGGATTAACCAATGCCCCTGCCACTTTTATGTGCTTGATGAACAACGTGCTCAACAAATTCCTAGACAAATTTGTACTGGTTTTTATTGACGATATCTTAATCTACTCCAAGAATAGAGAGGAACATGAGGAACATCTTAGACTTGTGCTTCAAGTGCTAAGAGAACATCATCTCTATGCCAAATTTAGCAAGTGTGATTTTTCCAGAAGCAAATACATTACTTGGGCCATGTCATATCTGAAGAAGGGGTAGTAGTAGACCCTGACAAGATCAGGTCTATCATGGAATGGCCTACTCCAAAGGACATTTCGGATATCAGATCCTTTATGGGCTTAGCAGGATACTATAGGAGATTTATAAAAGGATTCTCCAAGATTAGTCCAATCACTTCCCTCTAGAAGAAGGGAGCTAAATTCATGTGGACACAAGAATGTGAAGAAAGATTTCAATCCCTGAAATACCTTCTGACCCACGTACCCGTGCTGAAGATCACCGATCCCAAAAATGACTTCCTCATGTGCACATATGCTTGCAAGGAAGGGATCGAAGTAGTCATTATGCAGTAAGGAAGCATAGTCTACTATGAATCCTGAAAATTGAATGAGCACGGAATCAACTATGTGACCCATGATCTAGAGTTGGCCGCTATAGTTCATGCCTTGAAAATGTGGAGGCATTGCCTCCTAGTTAGGAAATTTGTACTTATGACAGACCACTGTAGATTGCGACACATGTTTGACCAACCAAAAATCAATTCTAGACAAGCTAGGTGGATGGCCCTCCTTAGTGAGTTTGATTTCAAAATAAAACATATCAAAGGAAAGGAAAATAAGGTGGTCGATGCCCTTAGCAGAAGTATGAAAACAATTCACCTAGCAGCAGTGAGCACCTACGAGATGAATGTCAAGGAAAGAGTCAGGAATGCACACTAAACAGACGCATTCTTCCAGACCGTGACCTCGTACCTGGAGCAAGAACCCGCAGGGCTAAAGTATGAAGGCTACCAGATACTAGATGGAAGTCTGCTAACTTACAGAAACATATTGCATATTCCAGATTGTGACAACTTGAAAAGGTTCACAATGGATGAACTACATAAAAGACCATATACTGGTCACCCAGGATACCAGAATATGATCACGGCCACCGAAAAACAATTCTATTGGCCTGGATTGAAGAAAGACATAGCTGAGTATTTATCCAAATGTATACAATGCCAACAAGTTAAATCAGAACATCGACACCCAACAAGATTATTACAACCTCTACCAATCCTAGAATGGAAATGGGAAACCATCTCCATGGATTTCATCACCGGATTACCAACATCGACCAGACAGAATGACCCCATCATGGTATTGGTGGACAAATTAAGCAATTCCGCTCACTTTATTCCTGTCAAATCGACTTGCAAGGCAATAGATATTTCCAACATATTTATGAAATAAATATTCAGACTACACAACATGCCTAAGGAAATCGTGTCTGACAGAGACACGAAGTTTACTTCAAACTTTTGGAAATCTTTGATGGTTGGTCTAGAGACAAAATTATTGTTTAGCATAGCCTATCATCCTCAAATCGATGGATAGACAGAAAGAGTGAACCAAATATTAGAAGACATGCTAAGGATGCATGTAATGCATCAACCTAAAAAGTGGGAAGATTACCTGCCACTGGTGGAATTTGCCTACAACAATGGTTACCAAGAATCACTGAAGATGAGTCCTTTCGAAGTCCTCTATGTTAGGTCATGCAACACTCCAGTCAGTTGGAGTAATCCCGTAAACAAAATCACTATTGGACCCGACATGTTGAAAAAAATGGAACAAGAAGTGATTCAAATAAAGCAAAATCTGAAAATCACTCAAAACAGACATAAAAGTTACACCGACAGAAAGAGAACCCCCAAAGAATTCAAGATGGGAGACCATGTCTATCTCAGAATTAGGCCCAGAAAGAGTTCCCCGAGGATGGGATCTTGTGCCAAGTTGGCACCTCAACATTGTGGACCCTTTGAAATTCTAAATAGAGTGGGACCTGTAGCCTATAGGCTAGCACTCCCTCCAACAGTAAAAGCACATAATGTTTTCCATGTTTCATTGTTGAAAAAATATGTACATGATTCTAATCATATAATTCACTGGTCTGTGATCCAGGTGGAACCAAAGGGAGAATTCCTGCTGGAACCTCAATGCATACTAGACAGGAAGGAAACCCCACTCAGAAACCGAACCATTGCATAGGTCAAGGTGAAATGGAAACACTTTGGCCCAGATGAGGCTACATGGGAAATGGAAGATGCCATGAAACATGCATATCTGATTCTGTTTACTTCTGTACATACAAGTCATGTTGATAGATAGAACATCGAGGACGATGTTCCTTTAAGGGGGAGGGAATTGTAACACCCTATTTCCCTCGTTCTGTAAATATAACTATATTGGCCAGGAACTATGGCAAACTCGAAGGTGTGAATGTTTGATTTGATGGAACTTTATATAAAAGGTCAATGAATGTAAATTATGTTATGAATATGTGTTGCATGACTTCTGGGAAGGGGATGTGCTAAAAGAGACCACGATGGCTAATGAAGAGGTGGTGGAAGGGACCTGGAACGGTTGCGTTAACTTCCACTGAACCAGTACCATACTGGTCTTTAATTGCTTAAGACCAAAACAACTCTCTGACCCGGGAATGAATTTCCGTCAGCATGGTAGGTGGGGAGGCTCCTCAAGAGTTAATGAGGGGATGGGGTGGACCGCCCATCCGTAAAAACTCTCACACCTGACCACGGACGGAAAAAAATGTGCGCCACAGGCAATCTTGTAGAGGGATGCAAGAAAGGAAGCGTGGGTGGGTGGGCAGAGAGAGGCAGTGAATATCACAAAGCAAAACCTAAGCTCTTGAATCAGATGGAGTTCTGAACACAAGAGAAGGAGAGTAAACTTTGTCCTTGTCTATTTTTCTGTATAGGGAGAAGGAGAGTAGCCTTCGTCCCTAAATGTCATTGAGCTGGAAGTAAGATATTGAATCTCAGAGCATCGTGGTCTAAGCCCGTGGGTGGCCAATGATAAATCCATTGGGAGTGACTGAGCCTATGGTTGGGTGGAAACGAGCACCCCTCTTAGCAGTTACATCTCGCCTTGTGGTTCTGATAGGTGTTTTATGCCTTGTATTTTGAATTAAATATCATGGATACATGCTCATGTTTATACGCCCATAAATGGTTTCTATTTGCTATGATTTCCTGGTGTTTTATATTGGAAATAATGAATGCATATGTATACCTATATGCCACAGTTGTTTTCTGTACAAAATGAGTAAGTCTGAAACATGAGTCCATTCCACTAAGAATTGTCCCATCTGTCTGATTCTTGTGATGTTCTGGTTTAATCCCTTGAAAACACCTTCCCCAGGGAATTGCATCATGTATGAGAGTCAGAGTAAGCTCCTTGTTGTGGCTACTCCTACGGAAAACCCATGAGGTTACCCTGCCTCGGTGTCATAGCTCATAATTCGGAGAGTTAGAAAGGCACTTCATTTAGGTCAGTAGTCGAGGGACTTTGAAGAGTACCCGTGCCCTTATCCAGAAACCCAACTAATATTAGGGATAATTTCCCAAGAACCATTTGAAGGTTCATATGACCTAGGTCTAGGAACCCTGTGCAAGAAGGAGTTATCTCTCGAAGTTTTTGGAACCGTGGAAGCTCGAAGCTCTGAGAGGTTGAATTTCGTTGCCCTATTTCAGAAAGGATAGCGAGTCAAATTATCGAAAGGGAGTATCCTTTCATTTGGTAGACGAACGGACGAGATCCCTTTGGAAGTATCCTAGGTCTGTCAGGACCAATGGATCTAGAGGAGGAGCACAGGCGTTAACACCTCGACCCCTTCAATCTTCACAAGTAGCGATGGAACGGGGACCATAGATCCTAGGATCTATCGGGAGCTACCTTGACCATCAATCTTAACCCTTGTGTAGACGGGAGAGTGGACTCGTCAAAGTCCATAAAGTCCCGAAGTAAATGGAACCGTCCACCGATAGAGGAAACGTGGTGAAGGACCAACATTTTGTTGACTCGCTGTTGAAGGAAGTCAAAGGGTAGAGTTTTGTGAACTCGCGAGACCCGAACTCACGATTTGATCTAAACCATCATATCATAGGAGAGCCATGACCGTTGATCTGGGGAGGGGATATCGAGAGTTTGGGGATCAGGCTTTCGAAAGATAGACATTGGGTTGTGTTCCAACTTTTCAAAACATGAAGTCCCAACGAGTTCGAAGAATAATCCCCTGGTCATGGCGACCAGTCGTATGGGTGGAAGATTAAGGGAAGAGTTAATGGAGATTGGGATTTCAGGGAAACAAGAGTCAGGATTGACTCGCATGAAGTCCCAAAGTCCTGAAATGTGAAACGCCTTTTTATAGGTGACTGGGCACAACCTCGGTCACATTAAAGGGGGAGCTAGGTAACATTAGTCCCTTTCGGAGCTTGGGAGTTGTAGGAGTTGAGGCACCTTGCATCGAAAGTCCTGAAGTCGCGAAATGCGACACGCCATTTAGGTTAAGCCTGTGGTCATGGGAATGGTCACGTGAGCGGAGGGAGATAATGGTAGTTAGGCCCCTTTCAGAACTCGAAGTTGGGGAGTCAGGGGTGGCTCATATGTCAATGTTCCGACATGCGAAGTCTCGAAACAATTTCGTGTAGATGCACGGTCGTAGCCCGTGGTCGCCTGGAGGTGAAGCTCGCGCTTGGTGCTTAGTCACATAGGCAGAGTTTCATAAAGAGGACCTGTGGATTTTCTTAAATATAGGTCTGAGCAGGGAATCGAAGAGTCGCTCTAGCTCAACAGGGTTAAGAATGATCCTTAACCATGAGGTCGGACTGACCCCTATCCTTCCAAAATAGGAACCATGAATGGAGTTCCTGTACTTTAAGAAAATCAAAAGAAAAAAAATTCCCCGTCATGGGTGTGTTACAAAGTTCCTTCTAAATTACAAATTACACTTACATATATCTGTTGTCAAAACTATGTAAATATATTAGCTTTCTTTTTTCAAATATAATATTTTATAATAATTAAGCAACATCATAAATTTGACATAACCTATGATGAATGTTGCAATGTGAGATAATCATTAAGGAACATAGAAATTCCACATAAATTGACTAAGATGAATATCAAAATGCATCATACTTTTCAAGAACATCACATTGGAACATAACCCTTAACAAACATCATAAAGCGATAGCAATTCGACATAAGGAACATAGTAATTCCACATAAGTCGACTAAGATGGACATCACAATGCATCATACTTTGCAAGAACATCACAATGAAACATAAACCTTGAGGAACATCAGAAAGAGATAATAGTTCGACATAAGGAACATAACAATTCCACCTAAGTTGACTAAGATGAATATCACAATGCATCATAATTTTTAGGAACTTCACAATGAAACATAACCCTTGAGGAACATCATAAAGCAATATTGCCCTTAATGAACATCGCAATGTGACATAACCATTGAGGAATGTACAATTTGACATCAGTAAAAAAATATGAGCATCGTAATACAACATAACCTTTGTGAACATCACAATCATACATAACTCTTCTAGAACGTCTCAATTCAACAAAACCCTTTATGGAAGTTGCAATGTGATGCAACCATTGAGGAAAATAGCAATTTGGCACAAGTCAACCAACATGAATGTCGCACTGTAACATAACTATAGTCAACCTTGCTCATCATAATAATATGGGCACCCATGGTCAACCATAGTCAATCATGTCCAACCATGGTTAACCCAAGTCACCCATGGCTATGTTGATATATGCCTTATGACATAACCCAACCCTTGCTGAATGTTGCAATGTGATATAACTGATGAGGAACACAAAATTTCCTTATAAGCTAACCAAGATGAATATCACAATGCATCATGACCATTCAATAACATCTCATTGAAACATAACCCTTAAGGAATGTCACAAGTTGAGATAACCCTTAATGAACATCACAATATAACATAACCACAAACAAATGTAGCAATTTGACATTACACAATGATGATGAACTTCATAATGCATCATAATCATTCGAGAACATCACAATCAAACATAATCTTAGAATATGTTGCAATGTGACATAACCCTTGACAAATGTTGTAATGTGATGAAAGTCAACCATAATCTCTTGACAAGCATCACAATCCAACAACCCTTAACAAACATTGCAATCTAACATAACCCTTGACATTGCAATGTAACATAACCATAGTCAACCAACATGAATGTCTCAATGTAACATAACCATCATCAACAATAGTCAAACTTAGTCAACCATAGTAATATGGGAACTCATGGTCAACCATGGTCAATCATGTTCGACCCAAGTCACCCATTGTTAGTTATGTTGATATATATCTTGTGACATAACCCAACCCTTCATGAATGTCGCAATATGACATAACCAATGAGGATCATGACATTTCCTTATAAACCTACCAAGATGAATATCACAATGTATCATGACCATTGAGGTACATCTCACTGAAACATAACCCTTAAGGAATGTCAGATGGTGGCATTACCCTTTATACACATCGCAATGTGACGTAACCATTGATGACTGTAGCAATTTGACATAACACAATGCAGATGAATGTCACAACGAAACATAATCCAACATAACCCTTAAAAAATGTTGGAATATGACAAAGTCAACCATAATCCCTTGACAAATGTTGCAATCCAACATAACCCTTGATGAACATTGCAATCTAACATAACCCTTAACAAATGTTGGAATGTGACAAAAGTCAACCATAATCCCTTGACAAATGTTGCAATCCAAAATAACCCTTGATGAACATTATAATCAAACATAACCCTTAACATCATAGTGTGATGAAAGTCAACCATAATCCCTTGATGAATGTTGCAATCCAACATAACCCTTCACAAACATCATAATCTAACGTAACTCTTGATTTCGCAATCCAACATAACCCTTAACAAATGTTGCAATGTGATGAAATCCAACATAACCCTTTATGAATATCATAATGTGACAAACATATCCCAACATTGCAATGTGACAAACATAACTTGACATCGTAATGTGACAAACATAACCCAACATCGCAATGTGCAAAACATAACCCAACATCAGAATCCTACATAACCCTTATCGAATGTTTCAATGTGACGAAAGTCAACCATAATCAACCATAGTCAACCATGGCCAACTAAAAACAATCATGGTTGACATAAGTCAACCATGATAAACACCACGGTATGAAATAATCATTGAAGAACGTCACAATCTAACCTAACCCTTGAGTAACATCACATTGTAACTTAACCATTGAGGAATAAAACAATTCGACATAAGTTAACCGAGATAAAGGTTGCAATGCTACATAACCATTGAGTAACATCGCAATCCAACATATCCTTTCATGAACATTGTAATGCAACTGATTCGAAAATCCTTAGATGTTAAATTATTTCTTAAGTACACATAAACATCCAACTTGATTCGAAATATATGATCACTTTGACTATTTGCAAATAATATGAATTCACTTACTTATCCACAACTCAATTAAACTGATGAATAACTTGCAAGAATCTGAGTAAATAGAAACAACAATAATAAATCACATTACACAAGTTTGTTAATGGAGTTCACCCGTCTTGGGCTACGTCTCCAAGTCCGCTTCCAATTGAGAAATCTCTTTAGTAATGCTCAAATGCTTGTGTTCTTACAATGACCTTTTTATCAGTTGCTCAAGCTCAAAAACAAAGTGCACCATTTAATTCCTCTTGAAATTCTGAGAAAAATGAGCATAAACTCCCTATACTTTCCTCAAGGAACCCTATAGCACATATTACAATGAAAACTCAAAGTCTAGATACCCTATGACACAAACTTCGAGGAAAATATGCTTAGTTTTGCACACATCTCCATATGGGCGCATTGGTTTATGCGTTGGTTAAATAGGAGGTTGGGCTTAACCTCCACTCTAAACTATTGGCAAACTTAAATATATTTGTTGTGGGAATCTCGTAATAAGAGGTTCCTTTGCCGCATTGGTTAGAGTGGTTGTACATGTGGGAGGAGGTTATGGGTTCAAACCCACATACCTCTCCTTCTTTGGTGTGAAGTTTTAAACTTTAATATATATATAGGTTTGTTATGTTCGATGGCATAGTTGTTAGCCCCATGCAAGATTTAGGGTATGATTACATCGGATTCCATATATACCATGGTTCAGGGGCTTAGCCCTCAACCCTTTTTCCATCGAAATACTATTTAAAAAACTTAAATAAATTTAAATCCATATGAATGTTAAGTCACACGACTTGGTGTATTGGTAAGTCAATGGATTATCGTGTAGGAGGTCGAGGGTTTGACCTCGGTTGACCCATAAAAATTTTGAATACCTTCACCATAGAAGTCCAATGGGAGGCTACCACATGGCAGCCTCTCATTGGTCCACCTGTGTAGCCTCCACATGTACAATCATGCCACATGTCCAACATCGATTGGTCCACTCAGACTGTAGAGTTTCCTTTTCACTTTTCCAACTTAGTTGTACGATATGTCATGTGGCACCCTGTGGTGTTGGCAAGTCAGTGTTGTACGACTTATATGGATGTGCCACATGTCACCATTCCAATGGTTCCACGTGTCACCCTTCCAATGGTGCCACGTGGCTCCCCCTTTTAACCTTTTGACCTTGTTTTGCTGAAACTTTGAAGAGCCATAAATTTTTCATACGATGTCTGTTTGAGGTGATTATCACACCGTTGGAAATATCTCTCCGATATCTACGCAATGAAGTTATTTTCAAGAGTATTTGAGATGATCAACTTTTTTAGCATTCTCAGATCCACCTGGATCATTCCTCCCCATTGGAATCCTTTTGGACCACCAAAAGTCTTGAGTACTCAAAAACTAAGTGAGGGTAAAGCTCCCACACCTTCCTGATCTCGATCTATCTTGATTTTCTTGGTTGTACTCCTTTTATACCAACTCAAAGTTATTCCATATCACCCCATTGTGAAGCTATGATCCTTCTCTCAAGGATAACATCTTCTTGTAGCTTTTCTAAGTACTCGGGAGAAAAATCATCAACTGTCAAAATCTAAACACCTTCATATTTATCCATTATCATAAGAGGCTCATAAAGTTTCAAATTCTCAATATTCACCACTAAATATATTTGCATATAAGATGGCAGATCTAAACGAAAGGCATTAGTACCAATATTCTCCAAAATATTGAATGGACCATACCGAATTGGTTTGATATTTTTTCCTTCACCTTTCATTATATCTTTGTTGATATGTAACCATACTAGATCACCAACTTGGAATTGATGATTGAATTGTTTCTTTCCATGCCTCACCTTTTACCTGGATTGGATCTTCTCCAATTGTTCTTATACTACCTGATGTACGTGTTGGATCCTCTGTATGAACCTCTTAACTTTATCGACATCATTTTTCTTGTCTTATTTGATTGCTTCTCCGAAATCAAACTCCATAGGTGATTTATGAAAGTATCCCAAACATACTTCAAAATGAGTTCTCCGAGTATAAGAATGCATGGCATGATTATAGGCATGTTGTACATAGTGCAAATGCTCATCCCACAACTTAGGATGTTTACTGCAGTAACCTCGTAACAAATGTACCACTGTCATGTTCACCACCGTTTTCTGTCCATCTTTCTGCAGATGAAAATTTGTGCTCTTCTTTAACTTAGATTCCATCAGCTCCCATAAACTAGACCAAAACTTTCCCAAGAAGCAAGAGTCTTTATCAGAAATAATAGATGTAGGCAACCCAAAATGAACCCAGACATTTGCAAAGAAAAATTGTGTTGTTTGTTTAGTTGTGACTTGTTTATTGCATGGAATTAAGATACACATATTATCGAATCTATCCACGATGACATATAAATAATCATGACCTGTTCTAGACATCGACAAACCCCCTACAAAATCCATGGACACACTTTCCCATTGTTAAGAAGGTATTGAAAGTGGTGTGTATAACCCCGACTTTATGTTGCTAGGTTTACTTGTTTCAAACATAACACACCCAAATTTTATGTACAAGGAAACTATCTCATTCATTTGAGGCCAATAACAATATCTTTGTAATTGTGTTATTGTCTTACCTACCGAGAAATGACCAGAAATGAGAGTTGTATGAGGTTCCCTAATTATATTTTCTCTTTTATCCTTGGGTATACAAATATTTCCAAGATGATATGATAAATTATCATGCACATGATAATCCAATTTTTCATGTTGATTTCCATGAGTTAGAGCTTCATAAACATCTTTAAAATCATCATCTCTAGAATATTGTTCAACAAAAATTTCATGAGCTAAAGAATTATTCTTTAATATTGTAGATGCATTGATTACCAGCCTTGATAACATATCTACAACCTTATTATGAATACCCTTCTTATATTTAATAAACAAATGAAATTGTTGTAGGAAACCCATCCACTTGAAATGTCATGTCTATTGTAGCTTGGTTTGTGATTGAAAATATTGTAATGGTTGATGGTTTGTGTGAATTATTGTCTCCTTCCCCATTAAGTAATCCTTCCATTTTTTCACACTTTGTACCAAATCATACAATTCCTTGTCATATATTGGATAGTTAATTATTGCTTGAGTAAAAGTTTCAGAATGATAACAAATAGGTTTACCTTGTTGCATCAATACTATTCCCATGGCATATCCACTTGCATCGGTTTGAATCTCAAATGGTTGTTGCAAATTTGGCAGAGCCAAAACTGATGCGGTGTTTATTTTCTCTTTCAATGTCTTGAAGGATTTTTGTTGCTTGCCCCCCCATTAAGATACATGTTTCACACTAATGTTAGGAAGAGGAGAATTCTATTGCAAATGAATTTCATGTTCAACCTCCCTCTTAGGAGGCAACCCTGTAGGTTCCTGAAATAACTCATCATAGTTAGAAATAATATTTACCAATTCTTGTTTATGATCTGGATCACAAACTGAAAAAGCATCTGATACATCTTCCTCTTTTTTCTTCACCACCATGAAAACAAAATATTTACCAGCATTTACAAGTCTCTTCATTTGTCCTGTGCCCACTAAAGAAATATTAGTTTTAATACAGTGAGCTTTGACAATATATTCAATCTCATCCTTGAAAAGGTGATATTTGTTCACTTCATTATAGAGTATGGCTTTCCTGTCAAATAGATATGGACTACCTAATACAATGCCACAAATGTCAATTGTAAAGACATCTAATTTAACCTCATCAAAGAATTTGGAAGTAATTACAAATCTGATTTTATATTGTTTCATCACTTGCAACTTAGCATCCTCACACACCCATTGACCTAATGGATATGGTTTCACATGAGGTGTGGTCTTTAAACCCAGCTTCTTAACAATTGCCTCATATATTAAGTTAACTTGAGATCCATTGTCAAACAAAGTATCAATCTTTGTATGCTTCACTATGAACCTGACATAGAAAATCTCACTTTGTTTCTTTTGATCAAGAAAACTTTCCAATTTAGCAGATTGAACTGAAGAACTAGAATTAGTAGTAGATATACCTTTTCTTCTCATTATTATTATTTTAGATTCATCTATTGAATCTAATCCCAAATCTTGTTGAGCTATTGCACAAGTATTTTGTTTCCCCTTATCCTAGAACTTCTTTGGTTGCAATTATGGATGTAACTTCCAACACTGTGCCTCCTTGTGTCCCTTCCTCTTGCAGTGAGAACATGTAGGCTTCTCTTCAGCTTTCTTTACTATAGATAATTTCTTACTCTTCCATTTTCCCTTCCACTTCTTCTCGAATTTCTATGGCTTATTATCTTCGAACATATGCTTTCCCTTGCTAGCTTCAAGAAGAGTAGCTTGTACTAACACTTCATCAATATTAGTAGGATTAAACATCAATATAGTGTGTCAAATATATGAATGCATTCCACCAATATATTTTATAAGAGTATCACGAGTATATAATGGAAGTCCTGAAGATAATGATTTATTCTTCAACTCATGTGTATATACTTGAACATTTTTCCCTTGTCCTTGTCTTAGATGTTTCCAATCTATTATTGCAGTTTGCACATAAGCCAATGGATACAATTGTTTTCTTATTGCAGCAGTAAATTCATCCCAAGAAGAAATTACTTTACCATGTTGAACATGATCAACTTGTGTTTTACTCTCCCACCATATCAAGGTTGTGCCACCCATACGAAGAGTAGACAACTGTATCTTTGCAGTGTCATCCATGATCTTGTGTACCCTGCAGTATACTTCAATTTATTTGATCCAATTATCCAACTTCTCTACATTCATTTCTCCATCATAAATTGGCAAGTCAAACTTTACATCTAAATTTAATAAAGGAAAATCATGAGCATGAGAGCAAGAAGATTTCTTAGAATGCTTATTCTTATGAGAAGAATTTTCACTTGCAACATTGGTAGATGATGATGGTGGTGGTGAAGACGGTTCTGAAGGTCCACCAGCTTCACCTCCTCCTTCTGCCTTTACCAAAGATTTTGCTTCTCCAGTATTTTGAACTCTTCGATACAAATCATCCGCTATCTCCCTCATCGTGCAGAGTGTATCCATAACTTCCTCGGGTTTCATGGGAGGATCTTCTCCTTCCTTTCCTACGGAAACCATATCATGTTTACGAAGTCTCCTTTTTATTTCTAGATTATAACTTTCAAGCCTACCTTCACCTTACTTGAATCTAACTCTTGTAAGCATTCATGTGGAAATACATGTAAAAACCAACTTTGATACCAACTTGATCTGAAAAATCCTTAGATGTTAAATTATTTCTTAAGTACACATAAACATCCAACTTGATTCGAAATATATGATCACTTTGACTATTTGCAAATAATATGAATTCACTCACTTATCCACAAATCAATTAAACTGATGAATAACTTGCAAGAAACTGAGTAAATAGAAACAACAATAATAAAGCACATTACACGAGTTTGTTAATAGAGTTCACCCATCTTGGGATACATCTCTGGGTCCACTTCCAATTGAGAGACCGCTTTATTAATGCTCAAATGCTTGTGTTCTTACAATGACTCTTTTATCAGTTTCTCAAACTCAGAAACAAAGTGCACCATTGAATTCCTCTCGAAATTTTGATAAAAATGAGTATAAACACCCTACACTTTCCTCAAGGAACCCTATGGCATGCATTACAATGCAAACTCAAAGTCTATATACCCTATGGCATGAACTTCGAGGAAAAATATTCTTAGTTATGCATGCATCTTCATATGGGCGCATTGGTTTGTGCATTGGTTAAATAGGAAGTTGGGCTTAACCTCCACCCGAAACTATTGGCAAACTTAAATATATTTGTTGTGGGAATCCCATAATAAGAGGAACCTTTGATGCATTGGTTAGAGTGGTTGTACATGTGGGAGGAGGTCGTGGGTTTGTTGAATCCCTTTTGTTCTTCCCTTTCCCTTTTTTTTCCCTCTTCTTTATCGTCATTCTTTCCCCCTCTATAAATTTTCTTTCTCGTATATCCCAGAAAACCTTTCCCTTTCTTAGTTTTATCGAACTTACCATACTTAGCCTCTTTTTCCATATTCGTGGATTGGTGAACTCGTGGACGTGTATTATGTTTCCTTTTCTTATAAGATCAGTTCGCCACAACACTTAATTTATTTTCTCTATAGCAGACTTGCATTTTTTTTCCCAACATTCACTCCAACTCTCCGCTATGACGTGTCCTATTCTTTCACATTTCTCGATGTCACATTTAATGCTATTCTTATGGACTCATCTACTAAATTCATTTATGAAAAGGTCGTTAATTAATGATTTTTATATTGAGGAAATTCACATTTATTTCGAGTTAATTCTTTCATCTAAATAAATCTAACTTAAGGGTCATTTTACTATTCTAAGTAGTATTACAAAGAAGTTCGTCAACTTTACGAAGACAACCATGAGAAAACAAGATTTATGTGGGGATACTTTAAATGTGTTTTCTAGAGAAGACCAGAACTACCATTGGTCAAGGGCATATTGGTACTATTCAAAATTTTTGGATAAAGAAAACAATAAATCTTGGACATTAGGGATAGTTCTTGTCAGTTGCATCCCAAAGGTTTTTGAATGCAAATATATCATCACCTAGTGCATCAATAAACTTGTCTAGGACAAAATAACCATCCCATTACAAAGTGAATCTCATGTTTCCCTGGCACCTTCAGTATTTAAGAAGATGTTGATATTGTTGAAGTCGAACCTGGTTTGCAAAGGGGAAGAAGCCATGAATTTTCCAAAAATAAAAAATAATGGAATAGAACTTCTACAAGAATATCTACAAGATCTTGCCTCAATGTTGGAAGACCTCTCCAAGATTTAGGTTAGTTCCTTAAAAAACACATATAAAGAAATCATTTGGTTACTCACTCGAGTTGTTGGTCAATATTCTGCAGCAACTATTCCCCGATTGGCATTGTATATAATGCATTTCATTGTTCACGAGAATGCAATATTTGACTGGGCGAGGATTAACTCAAATGAGGTTACTACGCAGCTAATAAAGTTCAATACTAAGCACAAATTTTATATGGCATATTATTTAGTATTTTCCATCACTTACTGTCCAGTTTTTAAGGGATTGAGCATTGCTAAAAGGGTAAAATCAAAGGTGGACCCTATAACTATGTGGTACCAAGATCTGCAGAGGAAAAAGGTTGGCCACCACTTTAATAAAGTATATAATAATTTCATTTCTAAGTTGAAAAAGTTACTATTTGGATAAGATACTTCCCGTCTCTCATTAGAAGCCTCAACGTTTCTAAATGAAAAAGGAGTTCTTGAAAAAATGGATGATTATAATATCATCAGGTTTTTTTGTTCTTATGAAAAACCCATATTTCTCCCATATTATGTATCTGACAATTTGTTTGTTATAGAAGTGGAAAGACAATATAGATTCTGATTTCATAACTTTTACGAGAAAATAAAAAAAATCAGTTCATCTCTCTGCCATGGAAGGTTGGTGAAATTCTCCTAAGAGGAATTGCCAAGATTGACGAATATGCTTCCTATTTTGACCATTTCAATATGAGGTTTGTAGAGGAGATCAAGGGGTTTGATCCTGATCACCTTTTTTACAATCATATAGTTGCATATAGGGAGAAGAAGAGGGTGATAGTCATGACCTTTATGTTCAAGAAGTTCATAGAAATCTTGGCGATATAGAGACTATCATAAGCACCACAGAACCCGATGAGGCGAGAGGCAAGACCTCCATTGAAAAGAGTACTCAATCATCCGATGTATCTTGAAGAATTTTTCTACCCAAAGTAAACCCTTAGCCCAGATAGACCCAACAAAGAAAAATGCATAGCAGTAATTTAGGGGATGACGAAGAGAAAAACCTTCCTCGGGGGAATTTAGAAAATCCCCACAAATTAAAGGTCAAAAGGAAACAAACTAATTCTCAGCAAGAGGGAGGAGAAACACATGCACCTGAACCTGATAGGTTGCTAGATGATATGGAACTGGATGTTGATATTGAGAATATCATCTTCCTAGATGAAGAAGATCCTGCTACAAAAAATGTATCGCATATTTCTACACTTGTTGTCTAGGATGAGGTTTTTTCTAATGAATAAAATTTTGTTGTTTAGAATGCCTCATTTGATAAAGAATATAAGAAAATTATTTTTGAGAGGACCTCAAAGAGTAAGAGGGGAAAAATGTGGTCTACCATTGATACTTGGAACATGTTACCATAAAATTTGTCTTGCATTCACAAGGTCACAGGGGGTGCATTAGACTTTTCAATCGATAATATGGAAGAGAAAAATGCTCGATTAAAAGAAAGAGTCAAGTAATTGGAAGAAACTCTTATGCCTCCACCCATTCTAATTACCCAAGTTGCCATGATTAGGCCTGATAAGAGTTTTCAAGAAATCCCATGATCAAGTTGAAGAGTTAAAGGAATTTCAAACTTAATTATTTCCACTTGACATTTTGTCAAGGAAAATATAAAGAAAGGGTTGTCATTGATTTTAGAGTTATGGGATATGGCAAAAAGCTTTGCCTCTCTCGGCCTCCAAGTGCAGAACACTAAGGAATATTTGGGTGCAGATATGAAAAATGATGAAAGTTTTTATGTTGATGGAGTTGCAATGTTTGTAGCAAAGGTCTTAGCAATGACAGAATAGAAGATAAAACAAGAAGATCTACCCTCCCAGAGAGGTATCAAACAATTAAAGGCTTTTTGGATTGAAATAATCAATGTTTTAAAGGGATTTTTAATACAATTAGATGATGTGTCACGAAATAGAATAGAAACATATTCAAATATTATTGGCTTGGGTATTGTTGGCACCACCACTGAATTCTCAGACCAAAAATTTATTTCAAATTCAATGCTTATGACTTGACAACAAATTGAGGAACAAATTGAAGGAATGAAGAAAGCATCAACTGAAAAGTTCGACACTATGGTTGAGTTCACACATGATGTTATCGACAATTAGCTTGTTGAATATACCAATAAAAATGCAGAGATTGAAAATACTTGCAAAATCTATCTATTGACTATAGATAAGTCGAGTATGAGTTGTTTAATATTAAAGTGAAACAAGAAGTGACCGTTTCCCCGTTAAGGGACTATATTCAAAATTGGTTAAACAACTCTATTGCCAAGATTTTTGAGATATCAGCGGAAGTAGTTACAACCGACCCTCTAACTGCCAGAAACAAGAGTATAAAAGATGCAGCAACAAGAAAGTAAAGGGAGAAAGATCCCATCATAGTAAGTCTATGTTGATCACATATTTCTTCCCTTATCATTTTTCATCCAGGTGTTCTTCTTCTTTAACTAGAAAAGTATAATTGAATCTTGATAAACTTCCTCTTTGTCTTCTTTCTAGATTCTGCTATTCGAGATCGGCCCATTCTCCTCTTTATATTTCATACTTTCTTGTACATGTTTTCTTTATGGTCCGTGGGAGCCCTAATCCCAATCCATTGGACAAACGCTTGAATTTCATGCACTGTAATAGACCTTATTATTTTTTAGAAATCTTAGAGAACTAATTCGGGATCAATTTTGACTATATTTTATAACTCTGAGTTTTGAGTATAAAGTATTTGAAATTAATCTATCATAATCTTCTTTTGAGCTCCATAAGTATTACTCTTTAAAAGTTCTCTCATGTGAATGGACCATCTTCTTTTATTTTGAATGTGATTGTAATATTTATTTCTGCTATGATGGATGTGAGGAAATTTTTATTTTATGTAATGTGTTATGTTTGATATTCCTAGTCCACTTCTCAGGAATTCTCCTTTATAAATATATTTTTACTTTTTAGTTGTTATTATCCACATACTCAAGATATCATAAAATAATTGAAGTACACACCATGTACAGAATGTCAACGTGGAGCACAACCCCAATTTAGATAAGTTACACAATAACTCCTTAAAGAATAGGGGAACCCCCTCCGAATAACCAAATACCTTTCATACTTCACAATTCCCCCAATAATGAATACATGATCTCTTATATATAACTATTCACACTTGCACATGAGGTCCCTTTATCACTAGGTCGACCCTATTACATATGTATTTACACATTACATGTACATTTAGGGCCATATATTCCCCCCGTCGGGGTCATATCATATACATTTAGCCATATATATTCCCCCCTTGGGTCATAACATAGTAACCTCCTTCAAAAATATGTGTCCTCAAAGATTTGCATTTAAAGGCTTCGCATGTGATGAAAAGAAGTAATATTATTTTTGTATGTTCTTGCTTTTTTCATTCCATTGTTGATGATCTATCCATCCAAAATCAATTCTTTTCGGTCTTAATCCTTGGTGTCTAGTTGTTGAGTAATTTTCTTTCCTTTGATTCCATGTATTTTTTTTTAAGCTTCTCCAATTTGTAGTTGTTGTTGGTCTCTGATAATATCTTGCTGAAGAGTAGTTTGGTGATGTCTTGTTCCATGAATATTGACAAGTATTCCATCTTCTTTATTCATAATGTTGATATCGTCCTTCTTGTCTTCCTTGAAATGCTTCTTGGTAATGAGGGTGTCGATATGGTTTCACATTTGATGGTCTTCCTTCACTCTGCACATGCATTTCATCTATATTCTTTTTAGTGACAATGGAATCCTTGATCATCTTTGATTGGTCTTTGATTAGTCTAGCCTTCGTGATAATACCATCATATTTGGCATGTACATCCTCTAGATGGAGTTCAACTTCTTCAAGTATCTTTTGTTGACCTTCTTGAATCTTGTCTTCTTTCTCCTTTTGAAGTTTCAATGTGATCCCATCTAACAAATTTTGATGTTCTTCTTCAATTTTGGCTTGTATTTCTGATTTTACCTTATTAGTATTTAAGGATTCCTCAACCTTCATGAAAAATTCATCTTCCAGTCTTTTGGTAGATTCTTGTTAGGATATTTAGACACTTAGGAGTTAGTTAAGATCTATTTGGTCTAATGTGTCATTAGGTAAAAATGTGTTTCTTAGTGTGTTTCTTTAGTATGCATTTGTAGTTAGGAAATCTGACAGTCACGATATGTTCCCGACAAAGAGTGATCTGGCGGTTCATACTCTCCTTGATCTTAATGACCATTGATCCGTGTCGTAACACTCGATTTTCCCATGATATCTATTTAAAGAGCATGGAGGGTCATTTTCCGATGATCGATTATGAGAAACTCTCTTGTAAAATCTCGCTGTAATATTTTTCTTTTGCATTAATAAACTTCTCCAAGTGGTCGTGTTTGTTGGGGCCATGGATGTTTCCCCGTAGGGGTTTTACCACATGAAAACATCAGTGTGTTGATCTTTGATATGGTTATGTGAGTGGCTACTGAAGGTGTTCGTCCTCTGTTGGAATACTCATGTTGTCGAACATAGTATCAGATCCTGTTTGAAGACCCGCTCATGTTGTAGATCAAGATCGTGAAGACGAGTTTCCTCATATCCATTTTCTGTCATTTACATACATTTTTGGGCTAAGAGGAATGTTCCATTTCGTCTAGAGCACTCGTTTCAGTCTGGAACACTTTTCATTTCACTCGAAAAGGTTTTCGTTTTCCCAAGATACAACCATTACAGTCAGATCCAGAGCAAAATTTGTTTCTTGTGTGAAAAGATCTTTTTTTGAGCACGCTCTCCAAGGTTGTCTTCCACAACAAAAACAACAACAACAACAACAACACCAATCCTCTTGCGAAACAATACAATATGTTTGCTAGACCATTTGGTTAAAAGTTTCCTTATTAAGTAATAGGTCTTGAGTTCAAGTCTCTCTTTTGTTATTTTTTTTTGAAAAAGTTCATGCTAAAATTGTAAAGTGTATTTCACTTCAAGTATAAAAGTGAATCACTATAAGTAGATTTAATATTTTATTTTAGAGTTATTTATTTTGCATGAAGTAACTTCATTGTAAAAGTGATCCCCACTTCTCTTTATAAAAGTGGTTCACTTCATAAAGCAACTTACCCCACCACGTGGTCCTTTGGTTATCGTTTATGTCTTTTTTAAAAAGGGCATAACTCTCACATCCGAAGTCCATTTTTAGTGTCGCTTTTTTTAAAACCTCACAAATTTTCAAGATGTTTCCATTCAGATCATCGGTTTCAGTTTTTAAATCCATATTATCTGCATATTTAATATGGCTTCTACAAGTAATCACTTACTTACCAACACCAACTACTTCCAATGGAAATCCCATATGGATGATTTATTAAGAAGTAAAGGCTTGTATCAGATTACCTTGGGAAAGGAAACAACACCAACTAATGCTGATAAGAAAGCAAAATGGGATAATAGGAATGACGAAGCACGTGGATTAATTGGAATGTCCATCTCTCCTGATTTAAGGTTCCACCTTCAATCAATTGATAAACCCAAAGAATCTTGGGAAGAGATTGAATCTGTGTTTGGTAAACAAAATATTATTCGAGCACAATAGTTAGAAAATCAAGTACTAACTTTAAGTCCAATTGATTTTTCTTGCATTGAAGACTATCTATCTAAGTTTAAAACACTCAGAACCCTATGTGAAGAATGTAAGATAAAGATAGAAGAAGATCGTTGCATCTATCTTATTCTTTCTAAGCTAGGTAGTGCATATTCTGTGTTTGTATCTACCTTTTATGCCATGCAAGAGGCTCTGGGAAATCTTATCAAAAACCTAGTCTTGAGAACTTTTGTGATGCTTTGATTAGAGAGAAAGATAAGCTATTACAACTTGGAGTGATCAACACTATAGGTATCTCCAACAAAGCCTTAGTTGTCCATTGGAAAGATAAACCCAAGAATCCCAAGAAGCAACATCCTCACCACAACAACAAGCAATATAAGGGTCCCAAACCCACTCAGACAACTTCCGCTCCTAATGGAGACAAAGGAGAAAAATATAAGAATAAGAATACTGACATACATTGCAACTTTTGTGATAAATATGGTCATGATGAGTCCAAATGTTTCAAGAAGATGGCAACTTTAGAAGCAGTGATGAAGAAGCACAACATCAATATTGATTCTACTTCTTCTTCTTCTTCTCATGGACATGCACTTTCAGCTTCTGGTTTCTCCTTCAATACAACTTCTACTTCTACTTCTGATGAGTGGCTTATTGATTCTAGAACATCTTATCATATGGATACGGATAGAGACATATTTTATACTCTAAATGAATGTAACACCAAGAAAATATTTGTTGGTGATGATAGATCTCTTAGTGTTGAAGGATCTGGAACAATTCAAGTAGAAAATGGTCATTTCAATGATGTACTATGTGTTCCAAGTCTTTCTTGTAACCTTCTATCAGTATATCAAATCACTCATTCAGGTGAAGGTAAGATAGTAGAGTTTTCACCTCACCAAGTTGTAATCAAGGATATAAAAGATCCTAAGAATGTTCTTGTGACTGGAATTGCTGATGATATTACCAGGTTGTACAAGTTTGACAACTTTGGGTCATCATATTTTTCATTAGTTTTTGTTGCTCATAGCGATGACTTGAGCAAACTTTGGAATAAGCGGTTTGGTCATCTAAACTATCGCTCATTGCAACAACTATGTAATCAACAGATGGTGACTCGTCTTCCTCTTGTTTCATGCAGAGAAGGTGTTTGTGCCAGTTGTGTTCTTGGAAAATATCATCGGGACAATTTTGACAAACGTGCCTCTTGGCACGCCTCAGGTCCTTTGCAGCTTGTTCACAATGATTTGTGTGGTCCACTTTCTTCTCCTTATTTTTCTGGGTGCAAGTATTTCTTAACTTTCATTGATGAATTTTCCAGATGTACTTGGGTTTACTTCTTAAAACTTAAGAGATAAGTTTTTGACAAGTTTTTGGCCTACAAGGCCCTTGTAGAAAACCTATTTTCCATTATCTGTTTTTAACCTATAGGTTAAAAACAGATAATGGAGGCAAATATGTGAACAATAATTTTACAAGTTAGTGAACTACACAGGGAATCAAAATGCAACACATTGTTCCATATACACCACAACAAAATGGTGTTTCTGAGAGAAAGAACCACACATTAAAAGAAATGGCTAATTGTATGATCCAATCTAAGGGATTAAGTCTAAAGTATTGGGTAGAAGCCATCAAATGTGAAAATTACATAGTAAATCACACTCCCACAAAGGATCTTAAAAATATAACACCGGAAGAAGCTTGGACTAAAATTAAACCAGATGTAGGTCACTTCCCTGTATTTGGCTGTATAGCATGGGCTCACATTCCTGATGAGAAAAGGAAAGCATTGTAGACTAAAAGTGAGAAGTGTATATTTGTTGGTTATTCTAAATATGTTAAAGGTTATAGACTTTTTCAAACACATTGTAATGAAATTATTATTAGAATAGATGTTAAATTTGATGAAAATCTCTTGGCCTGCGAGCCTAATTCGACGTTTGTGCCTTCTTTGGCCTGCGGGCCTAATTCTTCGGTTGTGCCTTCTTCGGCTTGCGAGTTATATTAGGCACTTGTGCCTTCTTCTATTATGGTTTTATCTTCAGATGATGATAGTGAGAATGAAAATCCACCTCCGCCTGCTCACCTTCCTCTAGATGAGTCCTTTGAACCTAAACCAACACCAGCTCCACCACTTCCTAGATGGGTTCATTCAACACGAGAAGCAGCTGGTGATATTGTCAGTGATTCTTTAGATCAACATCAAACACGTTCATAGTTCCAATGAGCCTCTTCTCTTTTGGCTCAGGTTTCAGAAACTCATGATCCAGAGACATTTGCAGAGGCTTCAGGTCATCCAGATTGGGATACAACAATGAATGAAGAGTATCATTCTTTAATGGAAAACGATACTTGGGATCTTGTACCTCTTCCAAAAGGAAGAAAACTTGTCAGATGTAAATAGGTCTATAGAACTAAGTATGTATCAGATGGAAGCATTGAAAGACATAAGGCTCAGTTAGTTGCCAAAGGATTTTCCCAAGTTGAAGGAATTGACTATAATGAAACCTTTGCCTTTGTAGCCAAAATGAATTCCATCCTACTTGTTCTTTCCCTTACTGTCTCACATAATTGGGAGGTCCATGAGATGGATGTTAAATATACCTTCTTGCATGGATATTTGCAAGAAGAAATATACATGGAATAACCTCTTGGCTATGTCCAGAATGACTCTAGCCTTGTTTGTAGCCTTAAGAAATCTCTTTATGGTCTCAAGCAAGCTCCCCGAGCTTGGTTTGCCAAAATGGACAACTTTCTTATTGCCACTGGATTCTTTAGAT
This sequence comes from Picea mariana, assembly GCA_032191745.1. Lineage (NCBI taxonomy): Eukaryota > Viridiplantae > Streptophyta > Pinopsida > Pinales > Pinaceae > Picea > Picea mariana. Next base: position 123,711 of record JASDQU010307696.1, read on the forward strand.
TCCATTCTGATCCCAATGTCTATACCAAGAAAGTAGGAATCCATCTCACAATCCTTGTCCTTTATGTTGATGAACTTATCCTTACTGGTAGTGACTCAAAACTTTTAAACCATGTGAAAACCATCCTTAAGAAAAAATTTGAAATGACAGACTTAGACTCTTTGCACTATTTCCTTGGCCTCCAAGTTTTGCAAACCAATGAAGGAATTTGTCTTTCCCAGTCTAAGTATGCTTGTGACCTTCTTCGTCACTTTCACATGGACAGTTGTAAACAATCCCCTTCTCCCTTCCAATCTGGAGTCAAGCTTACTATCACATGTACTTCTCTCGAAGTTGATGCCACCCTGTACTGTCAGTTAGTTGGTAGCCTCTTATACTTGACTCATACCCAGCCTGATCTTTCCTTTGTTGTTGGTCTTGTTCCTTGGTATATGCAAACACCCCATGAAAACCATTGGAAAGCAACTAAAGGATACTTCGCTAAGTCCATGATACAGTTTAGTTCGGGATACATTATAGTTCAGGGGGGACTCCTTTATTGGTTGGTTTCACTGATTCAGATTGGATCGGCGACCCTGATGATCAGAACTGCAGGTTATGTTTTCAGCCTTGGTCCTTGACCTATCACTTGGGCCTGTAAGAAACAACATGCTATTGCACTTTCTTCGCCAAAAGTAGAGTACTGAGCAACGATAAATTCAAGTCAGGACGCCTTGTGGCTTCAACAGATCCTTTTAGAGTTTGGATTCAAGCAGGAACGTCCGACTAGCCTTTGGTGCGACAATCAGAGTACCATCAAGCTCACCAAAGACCCAGTTCAACATCCGTGTAGAAAACACATCGAGCTACACATGCACTTCATCAAAAATCTCATTCATGATCAAGTTATTGAAGTTCTCTTTTTCCCTACAAAATATCAAGTTGTAGACATTTTCACAAATTCTCTTACAGAAGAGAAGTTTTCCAAACTTCGATCTATGTTAGGAGTTCAGGAAGTTGTCATTAAGGGGGGATAGGCTCTAATGCCTCCTTCCTTCTCCTATTGTGTCACCATTGTAAATCCTTCAATCCTATCCCAAGTTGTTCTTAAGGGGGGATGTTAGGATATTTAGACACTTAGGAGTTAGTTAAGATCTACTTGGTATAATGTGTCGTTAGGTAAAAGTGTGTTTCTTAGTGTGTTTTTTTAGTATGAATTAGTATGCATTTGTAGTTAGGAAATCCCATGGTCACGATATGTTCCCGACATAGAGTGTTCCGACGGTTCATATTCTCCTTGATTGTAACGACCATTGATCCATGGCCTAACACCCGATTGGTCCATGATATGTATTTAAAGAGAATGGAGGGTCATTTGCCGATGATTGGTTCTGAGAAACTCTCTTGTAAAATATCTTTGTAATATTTTTCTTTTGCATTAATAAACTGCTCCAAGTGGTCGTGTTGGCTGGGGCCATGGATGTTTCCCCATAGGGGTTTTACCATGTGAAAACATCGGTGTGTTGATCTTTGATCTGGTTATGTGAGTGGTTACTGAAGGTATTCGTCCTCTGTTGGAATACCTGTGTTGTCGAACAATTCCTCATCCAAGATACTTCTTTCTTCTTGATTTTGAAAATTCTTATTTTCTTCTTTCAATATCTTGACCTCATCCAATAGTTTTTTATTATGGTTTTGTAATCTACATATCTCTTCATCTTTCTTTTTCAAATCTTCCCTTGACTCATCATTTTCTCACTTTGATTTACTATTCTTTTCTTGCTTTAAGTTCTTAATCTCCTTAATGAGTGATTCATTAAGGGATCATATCTTATATAGATCCTCACCCTTCTTCTTAATTGCTTCCTTTGATTCTTTTAATTCATCTTGAATTCTATACAATTTCTCCATTTTTGTATCCCTCATCCATTTATCTGAGAAGAGTTTTTCAAATTCTTCCCATGTGTAGTGCCATCTAGTATTTTGATCAACACTCATTCACCACTTCCAAGATTCATAAAAAAAATAATCTATTGCATTCGTAGGAGTCATATTATATTCTTTTACCAACCTCAACCAGTCCATAGGCTTCATTTCATCTTTATCCTTCGTCTCCTGTAAATTTAGGTATTGTCATTGATTCACAATTCAGTTCTAACCCTAATCCTTGACTTCCAACCTCCATATATTAAGGATAGATGTATCAAATAGTTATAATCCTTGTTCCAATATTCGATTCTATAAATTATCTTTCCAATGGATTTTGAATCAGCTCAATTGGACATTCCAATCAAAAGTTATGATAGTTTTAAGTCAACATGCCTTGGAAACCTTGATTTGGAGTTTGTCCTCCTGGACGACCTTAATTATGATTTATCTATGAAATTTAGGACCTTGTTAGTCTAAAATTGTGACATGTAGTACTCTGAAATTTCATCTCTGCAATGCCACAGGTCTGACCAAAATTGGATGTGCCAAGCGGAAGTTATGGTAACTTCCCCACACCTTAATGATTTTTGGCCTTTCCAGGAGAGATCACTTGTACAACATGCCCTGTGCATAATAATTGATATAAATTATGAAATTGTACCATAAATACTATGGCTCGTCCACTATTCAATGGAACTGTTCTCACTCAATTTGGATCCTCATTGAATAAGATATCACTATTTTACCCGAAAGACCTGTTTGAGACTAGTTAATATCACTAGCCAAATATCCTATCTTGCATGGGGTGTATCTACAAAAGTAGGATGACCCAGAAGATGAAATTTTTATCACAGATACATTAATAATTTATATGAATATCCTCCATATTTCATGGTCTGAAATGTTATAAAAAACATTTTATAGCTAAAATTCTGAGATGAATAAATTCAGTATGATTTTAGAACCCTATCTTACACATGTTATAGCTTCGAAAGTATAAGGCCTCAGGCGCTGAAATTTGTACCCCACGTACCTTGATCCATTTAATAAATATCATCCAAGGGGTTCCTTCTAAAACACCATAGAAAAACATTTATCGTGAAAATTCCAAGGTGTCTCGGGTGTAGCAGCGAAACCCCAAGACCTTGAGCTTTGATACCAAATGTTATGATCCAAATACTCAAAATATCATAAAATAACAGAAGTACACACTATGTACAAAATGTCAACATGGAGAACAACTCCAATATAGATAATTTACATAATAACTCCTTAAATAATAGGGTAACCCCCTCCAAATAACCAAATACCTTTCATACTTCACAATTCCCCCAATAATGAATACATGATCTCTTATATATAGTTGTTCACACTTGCACATGAGGCCTCTTTATCACTAGGTTGACCCTATTACATATGTATTTACACATTACATATACAATTAGGCCCATATATGCCCCCCCTTGGAGTCATATCATATACCTTTAGCCATATATATGCCCCCCTTGGGTCATAACATTAGCACTTTAATTTTTCTTGAGCATTAAAGATTGGATTATATTATGTGATATGGTGCTATATTATTCTTGATTTGAAATTACAAAGAAAATCATAATCCAAAGGGGATTACCACCTCTCTAAAAACGTAGGAGGATTTATATCCTCATGAGTTTGTCGTTTCGGTCCTGACGAATTCAAGCGTCAACAGGGTTCAAATCCAAGAACCTCTCCTCCTTTGGTGTGCAGTTTTAAACCTTAATATATATATATATATATATATATATATATATATATATAGTATGTTTTTTTATGTTCGGTGGCATAGGTGTTATCTCCCCATGATATTTGGGGTATGGTTACATCAGATTCCATATATACCATGGGTCGGGGGCTTATCCCTCGGCCCTTTTTCCGTCGAAAATACAATTTAACAAACTTAAATAAATTTAAATCCATATGAATATTAAGTCACACACCTTGGTGTATTGGTAAGTTGTTGGATTATCATGTATGGGGTCGAGGGTGTGACCTCAGCTGACCCAATTTTTTTTTGAATACCTACACCATAGAAGGCCAATGGGAGGTTTCCACATGGAAACCTCTAATTCGTCCACTAGTATGATCATGCCATGTTTCCAATGCCAATTGGTCCACTCGGACTATACTGTTTCCTTGTCACTTTGTTAATTAGCTATACAATATGCCATATGGATCCCTATGGTGTTTCCACGTCAGCGCCATGTGACCTGTACAGATGTGCCACATGTCACCCTTCCAGTAGTGCCACATGGCACCCTTTTTGATCTTTTGACCATGTTTTTCCAAAACCCTGAACAGCCATAACTTTTTCATACAACGTCTATTTGAGGCGATTCTCACGTCATTGGAAAGATCTCATCGAGCTCTATGCAATGAAGTCATTTTCATGAGAATTTGAGACGATTACACTTTTTATCATTCTCAAATCCACCTGGATCAACAAGATAGCCCTTAAAAACATTATAATTCAACATAAGTCCACCAAGATGAATGCCGCAATGCAACATAACCATCAGGGAACATCACAAATGTGACAAAATATTTGATGAATGGCATAATTTGACATAAAAATCGAGGAACATAGTAATTCCACATAAGCCAACCAAGATGAATATCATGATGCATCACAACCATTCAAGAACATCGCATTGAAACATAACACTTAAGGAATGTCACAAGATGACATAACCCTTAATGAATGTCACAATGTGACATAACCATTTAGAAACAAAGCAATTTGACACAACACAATGAATATGAACACCGCAATGTGACATAATCAATAGGGAATATCACAATCCAACATAACCCTTGAGGAACATTGCAATGTGACATAACCCTTGATGGATGTCGCATTTCAACACAACCATTGAGGAATATAGCAATTCGACATAAGTCAACCATGATGAACATTGCAATGTGGCATTAACATAGTAAACCATGGTTAGACATAATCAACATGGTCAACCATAATCAACCATAGCTAACCATGTCCAACCATGGTCAACCAATCTGAATCATGATCAACCTATGTCAACCATAGTCAAACATGGTCAACCATAATAAATGAAAGTCAACCATATTGAACCCATAATAAGCCAAGGTCAACCATAGTAAATCAAACATAAACTGAATTCAACCATAAATCAAGCATAGTAAACCAAAGTCAACCATAAGTTGACCATAGTAAACTAAACATAAAACAAAGTTAACCATATGTAGACCATAGTAAACCAAAGTCAATCATGGTCAACCAAAGTTGACCATGGTCAATTTTGGTCCACCATGTTCAACCATAGTGTTATCACTGAAATTTCGTCCGCACAGGGCGACAAAGAACTCCGCATCATCAGCATAGAAAAACAGTCATTCATGGCACAAGGATTAACTCCACA
>JASDQU010307697.1:24570-44411 GCA_032191745.1 Picea mariana
GAAACACGTAAGTTTTACAACTTGCTTGGTATTTCAACACGAATTTCTCATCTCTTACTCTTCTCTCGTCCCTGTCATATACTCCGAGTGGAATATTTTCTGGAATAACTTCATCAATCCAGTCCTTCGTCCAAGAGATACAGAAGCGATTCAAGATAACCTCCCGGTGTATTATGAATTTACACTGAGCACCTATGTCACTCGCGGTGAGGCTCTTTTTACACAAAAATTTTGCACCACTATCCATAATGTGCTCTTATGTGAGATGTCGGAGGAGAAGGAGGAGAGCTTACAAGCGAACTGAATGATGTATCGGTAGAAGGAGGAGACGCTACAAGTGAAGTGAATGGTGTCTGGGTATTGTTTTATAGTCAATCTTCCTCAGATTCATCAATGCTTTAAAAAAAAAACCGAAAAAAACATCAACACCTCAATGGAATCTTGATTGTACGTGTTTCCACTGAAACTTTGCAAACCGTCACGTCAAGATTTCATCTTGGATTACATAGGATTTAATTGTGGACATGGAGAGGTCGCAGGTGTGATCTTGTTGTTGCTGGTGAGAGCAAAAGGACCTTAACTTTATGATTTTGAACATAGTTACATTCTTCTGCAATTTCTATACAACACTTTCAAAGAAAGGACCAATGACCCATGTGACATAGCCCAGGGCTGGGAGGACTAACCCAATCATCGTGGAGGGCAAGCTCCTTATTTCTCCACAGTGGCGAAAGCAAGTCTATTTGCTCCTACTCAGCCGACAATTGCGTATCCCAATCATACTTAAAACATAAAAGTGATTGAAATGTACGGTTAAACTTTGAAGGTTGAATGGATGTACTCATAATCAAACCCAATCCTTGCCTTCTCCATAGACGTCATAGTGGACGGAAGGACATAGACGTCAGTGTAATCAAACCCAATCCTTGACTTTTCCATGTTGTTGGATGTTTTGGTGTGTACTGATTAATTGGAGGAGGATTCATGGGAGTCCTAAGGAAGCTACATCTTGAAAACCAAGAATCCTCAAGGATTTTTGCTTCAATATGGGTATGATTGTTAATACTGAAAAGACTAAGGTCATGATCATTAAATCTAATAAGATCACTTATGATACATTCATATATGATTAAAATAACTTGGAGGAAGTAACTTCATACAAATATCTTGGAATCGATATTCACCACAAGCTCAAGTGGAATTATATCATTGAGAAAAGGATTATTGGGGGATGGAAAGCTTATTGTGGGCTTGAAAAAAATAGTAAACCGACCTATCTTTGGATATGAGATAAGAAGAAACTCCTCTTTGAGACTCTTGTTACACATGTTATTCTTTATGGATGTCAATTCTAGGGATTCAAAATATCTCGTGAATCCTGAAGAAAGATAGAACAAATACGAAAGAATTTTATAACCTATAATCTCAAAATTAAAGGAAATACTCCCTGTGCCATCATCCTCTTATAGGAAACCATTTCCCCCATTGAGAGCGCATCTTTGACTAGATACCTAATGTATAAGAACAAGTTAAACAACATGGAAGACAAGAGGCTCCCTAAAAATGCTTCAAAATCCAGTCGTAACCACCATCGACTCAAGAGAGGATGGCATAAAGATGCCCAGTCTTGGCTAAGATATTGTGGAATCATGGAAAACACCATTTTGCAAAATAAGGATACTATTAAAATTATCATTAAATTAAAAACACCATTCTTACGAGCTGCATAATGAAACGGGGTGTTGGTCAATTCCTAAAACTCCATGGGATGAAAGAGTGTATCACCTTTGTGACACTAAGAAGGTCGAAGATGAAAAACACTTTATCTTAGATTGTCCAGATTAGATCTCAATTTCAAAATATTTGTCACACTACCAACCTTCCTAACATTTTAACTTAACAAAACTATGGTGATCTTGGAAAGACTCTCATAATGCTTTTTTAGCACACACAAAATTATAAATAAATGCATGTAATCCCTTACCTTCTTAAGGTCATATAGATCAATTCAGTCTCAATAGAAGTTACTCATAATCATCATTATCATCATCAATATTTTTCTTATTAACAAATTAAAAAAACAAAGTAAGTCGGGGTTTTGAACCGATGACTCCACATAACGGAGTGGCCTAACAATACACTCCATCATCAGTTGCTGGGTTTTGAACCGATGACTTCACAGAACGGAGTAGCCTAACAATACACTCCATCATCAGTTGCTCTCTACACACTGAGGAAAAAATAAACACATATTTATTTTAAAATCATTTTTTAATATTATTAAAAACTTCATTATATTGTTTGTAGTAAAGGGACTTCTCAAACTTCTAAATGATTTCATTTTAAGATTACGATTATATTTTTGAACTCCTTGAGAGCATACGAGAAGATGGATGACTTACATGACGAGAAGATGCCTGACTTATATGATTATGTCTTAGACAATTTGACAATTTGTGAACAAATAAATCTATTATATCCCTTTGTATGCCTTAAAACTCTTTGAATTTTTTTTTAATGAATGATGATCACAAATTTTATTTCTATTCTTTTTAAACATATAAATGAGTTTGTTCGTCTTACATAAATTTTTATGTGAAGGTTTTTAAAGAATAATATAAGTATAGATGTGAGTTTTCCTTGCAAAGAAGGATAATGATGTGTTGCATTGGTTTGGACGATTCATTTAAAATCACTTGAAATCTTAGTTATAATAAATGCCAATTTTTTGTATATTAAAAATAAGTTTCCTTGTTACTTCTATTTAAAATCACTTTAAATCTTAATTATTGTTTATAATAAATATCATTTTTTTTGGAATTAAAAAGATGTTTTTATTGTTTCAGCTTGTTACTTCTATTTAAAATCACTTTAAATCTTAATTATTGTTTATAATAAATATCATTTTTTTTTGGAATTAAAAAGATGTTTTTATTGTTTCATGTTGTGTTGGAAATATAAGATTCATCTCTTATTATATTTTTTTAATTGTACTACCACCTATTTAGTAAATATTGGGAAGGGATATTGTTGAGAGAATTTGTTTTAATGATTAAAGGAGAATCACATTTTTTAAAAATGTACCAAAACATCTTTTAATCTGAACAAAAGTATATTTTTAATATTTGTTTATTTTCTTAGATGTGGAAAAAGGGTTAATAATATCTAATCCATGTTAAGTTGTAGAATACATCTCATTTTTCTTTATATAATGGGTATTTTTACCTATTTAACATGGATGATTTTAGGGACTAAATTTGTTTCATGGGCTAATTTTTCATGATTTTTGTAAAAGTGATATTAGTTATTTTAAAAATAATTCGCCCAAATTCTATAGGATAAAATTATTTAACCTTAAAAATCGCCAAAATTTTATAAAAACTATATAAAATACTTAGAACTTTGAATATTTTTACCAAAATATTGCCAAACATTTATAGTTGGCATATGAAGGATTAGTAATATTGGCCAAGGTTTCTACATTTTTAAATAAATTTCCATCCTTAAAATCATCCCTGTTATTTAATGATAATTATTACCTTAAAACAAAAATTCTAGAGCAAAAATTACTTAATTTGGTCAATTTTTTTAAATATCTTATTAAATAAAAAATATTGTTACTACTATCATTTTTTTTAATTCATTTTTTTATTATTATTATCATCATTATTATTTTAATTTATTTATTATTAATATGATAAATTTTTTTTTTTTTAATTTCCAACATTTTACACTTTAAGACCATTTTGTTTTTCTTTGTTTAAGAAAAAATACCACTACTTTACTTTCTATTATTGCAAAGTTGTGAGAGTAACTTTCACATATTCAATTGGACAATTGTTTTTAAAATAAATATTTAAAAAATAATAATTTTATTTATAAATCATATATAATCATAAAAGAAAGGATAATAATAATAATAATCTAATTTTAAGGTCATGGCCAAGCCACACCAAATTGATGTATGAAACCCCCTTGTTTGTGGGATAAGGGACCCTCTCCGCCCAACGATTTGATTGGTAAAGTCTACATAGGTATACAATGTTTTATATAAGGAATATAAAGCATTGTAATGCAAATTAAAGCAGTGGTACGGAAGTAGCGCGCACTTGTGGCAATGCAATGGTTTGAATGTTAATTTCAACATAGTATTATTCAATGAAAAACTTGTTCCACATAGTCAAAGGTAAATTGACATGTTTCACTTGAAATAACATTATTTCTTACGGGTAATAAGATAAGAGTTAGAAATTTTTTTTCCAATAGAAAATTAGCTCAAAATTATATTAAGATATAATTGTTTTTAGATGATATCATCCATAGCCAAGCCCACTCTTAACATGACCGATAATAAGCTTAGGTAAAAAGGAAAGTACAGTCTTTAATTTCATACAGTCACTCAAGGAGGCATAAAACTCATAAAATAATAACCACCAAAGGTGCACATACTCAAGATGGTTATTTTCATAACCCAACTAGATACTAGAACAAAAACTCACTTAAAAAACTAGAAGTAGATATATCAAAACATAGCCAGATAATTCATGGGTTCTGCTCCTCCAGGTTCCCATAGATAATAGGGTATTTTTCCTTCAGGCTCAAGAATAGCTTGTTTTGAAAGATGGTCTGCCTCTTTGTTGAATTCTCTGTAGATGTGGTGGAAGCTAATAGCCTAAATTTGTTTTATAAGATCTCTAGTTCTAATCTTCCAACCTTTAATAACACATGCCTGGAGCTTTCCTCTATCATTGAGCCAATCTATAATCACCCAAGAATCACCCATCGCTTGTAGTTTTGGGAGGGATATATGACTAGCTAAAGTAAGAGTGGTCCCAAGAGCTCTGCCTTTGTATTTGTGCCTTCACCATTGTTTATATGCCATCTATAAACTAAGGAGTCAGAAGTTTTAATAACCCCCCCTACTCCACAAATTTTTTTATCACTCTGAGTTTCCCCATAAAAAAAGGCAATAGAAAATCCATTTGATTGAGTGAACAGACATTTTCTTATAGGGGCAAAATTTTGTGTCTATGGTTGATGCTTGTAGAGTCCCAGGATCTGAATAATCACATAATAGAAGGAAGGGACAACATTCTCGAAAATGCCTATGTTCCTTTCGTTCCATATAAACCAGCAGATAGTAGTTGCAAGAGTTGGAGAGACATTTTTATCTTTAATCCAAATATTAAAACAGTCGGAAAGTGAGTTACCTTCCCAATTTCTTTTTATCTTTTGTGAAAATTTGATTCTTTCCCAAACCTTCTTTGTAAACATAGAATCAATAAAAACATGATTGATATCCTCTGAATTGCTTTTACACAAGATACACAGGCTTGGGCCTTCCCAACATTTTTTCTGTAATATGTCCCATGTTAAAAAAAAATTGTTCCATCGCCCACCAGATGAAAAGTTTGATCTTAAGCTAAATATCCCACTTCCAAATTTTATGCCCCCAACTATCCAGAATCAGAAGATTAGAAGTAGAAAAATGTAATATACTAGATATAAAAAGTATGCAAAACAGAAATAAAATGCTAGAAATGGAAGAATAACAACAATATAACTAGAACAATAACCACAATAATACTAAAATGATATAAGAATAACAAAAGAAATAGCACTTTGATTCTGAGAGAAATGTTCACGGGCCTCTTTGAGGGGGAAAACTCTAGTCAAGCATAACTCTATTACAATAATATCCAAGCTAGGGTTCTCATACCCTCAACTCCTATTTATAGTAAATATGTCTATCAAAAGAAGCATCTAAAGGAAGCTTCTATTAGGTCTTCTTACATTCAACTTATTCTATTTTATTGCAAAGCCTTATTAATATTGACCTTTATTAAATCTGAATATATTGTTCTACCTATGTGGAAGTTAGAACCCTAACATGTCCTCCCCCTTAAAAACAACCTTGTCCTCAAGGCTTGAGATGTGGAAATTGTTGCAAAATGATAGTTGGTTCCCAAGTGGCATCTGCTGGAGTTTTATATTTCCACTGGACTAACACTTCCTTGATGGTTCTTTGACGCAGGCGACGCTCACGCTCGTCCAAAACTGCTTGTGGTTGTAGCCAAATGAATCCTTCTTCATCGAACTCGGGAAGGTTGGTTTGAATTTGGCACTTGGCTCCAATCACCTTCTTTAAGCATGAAACATGAAAAACAAGATGTAGCTTAGAATGACTAGGAAAAGCTAATTAATAGGCCACTTGTCCCACACGCTTGAGAACTGTATAAGGACCATAAAATTTGGGTGCTAGCTTCTGACAATGCTCGGCCTTGAGGAAATTTTTCTTGTAAGGTTGCAGTCGAAGAAACACTTGATCCCCTTCTGCAAATTGACGTTGAGAGCGACCTTGATCTACTTTTTGCTTCATGCGATTCTGTGCCATGAACAAATTCTCTTTGAGGGTATGGAGAATAGCCTCTTGAACTGTAAGTGTTTGGTCAACCACCTGGACCTTCGAGACACCAGGTAAGTATGAGAGAACTAAAGGTGGCTTTTGTCCATATACCGCTTCAAAAGGAGTCATGCGTGTAGCTATATGGTATGAATTTTTGTACCACCATTTAGCTAGGGGTAACCATTGAGCCCACTGTTTTTTCTTTTCCGAGGAAAAACACCTCAAATATGTTTCCAAACATTTGTTGACAACTTCCATTTGACCATCAGTCTAGGGATGATAAGCTGTGTTGAGATGCAATTGGGTGCCTTGTAGATTGAATAGTTCTTGCCAAAAATTGATAGTGAAAGTTGGGTCACGATCAGAAACAATAGAATGTGGCATGCCATGAAGCTTGAAGACATGATCCATGGAAATTTGAGCCACCGTGGATGTTGTAAATGGGTGTTGAAGAGCACAGAAATGAGCATACTTGGAAAGGCGATCAAAAACCACCATGATGACTGATTTATTTCCCTATTTCGGTAAGACTGTAATAAAATCCATAGAGATATCCCTCCACATAGCAAGTGGAATCGAAAGAGGTTGTAGTGTGCCCAAAGATTTGACTGTTTCGCCCTTGTTGCTTTGACACACATCACATTTAGAGACAAAATTATGAATGTCTTGTTTCATACCATCCCAGAAAAAAAAATGTTTGACCCTTTCATAGGTTTTGGTAAACTCGGAGTGCCCAACTGTGGGTGTAGCATGAAGCTCAGAAAGTACCGTGGATTTAAGTTTTGATTGTTTACTTAAATACAATTGGCCTTTGTATTGAAGCTCATCATGGAGCCAAGAGTACCCTGGGGAAGTTGGAGCATTGGACTTCAATTGTTGGATCAGATGTGAACTTTTGGGATCGTGTAGCCATTCCTGGTGAATGACTTGGAGCCAATCTGGTACAATGAAGGAAACAAAAAAAACAGATCCATCATCTTCATATTTTTCGGGAAAGTGCATTTGGAACCACATTGTCTTTTCCTTTCTTGTAAATTATCTCATAATCATATCCAAAGAGCTTAGTCACCCATTTTTGTTGCTCTGGGGAGGAAATGCTTTGTTCTAGAAAATACTCGAGGCTTTGATGGTATGTCTTAATTTGGAAGCGTTGCCCCAATAGATAAGGGCGCCACAGATCAACGACATGTAAAATAGCCAACATTTCATTTTCATAGATTGATTTGCCCAGATTTCTTTCAGACAGTTGCTGGCTGGTAAAGGCCAAAGGCCGATCCTCTTGCATAAGAACAACACCAATTCCTTTCCGCGAAGCATCACATTCCAAGAAAAAGGTATTTGTGAAATTAGGAAGGGCTAGGACTTGAGTGGTGCACATGGCCATCTTCAAGGTTTGAAAATATTGAGCAGTTACTGGAGTCCAAGTGAAAGAGTTCTCATTTAGGAGTGCAATGAGAGGTACCAAAATCTTTCCCTAATTCTTAACAAACTTGTGATAACAACCTGTTAAGCTCAGAAATCTACTCAAGCTTTTGAGAGTCTTTGGGTGAGGCCAGTATTGCATAGCTTCAATCCTTTTAGGACCCACCCTGACGTTGTCCTTGCCAACTAAATGACCCAAGTACTCGACTTCTAAGGCGCCAAAAGCACATTTAGACCGTTTCAAGAAATGTTGGTGCTGAGAGAGTAGATGGAGAACTCGATCTACATGAGCAAGATATTCTATCTAGGTTTTGCTATAGATGAGGATATCATCAAAAAAAACTAAGACAAAATGACATAGAAAAGGACGAAAGACATGATTCATGAGGCTTTGGAAGGTGGAGTGGGCATTACACAAGCCAAAGGGCACGACCAAAAACTCATAGTGGCCCTCATGAGTTCTAAAGGCAGTCTTGGGATTGTTTTCCTCTTTCATACGTATCTGGTGGTAGCCAGAATGAAGATCAAGTTTTGTAAAGAACTGGGCGGCACTCAATTCATCCAAGAGGTCATCAATGACATGAATGGGAAATTTGTCTTTAATGGTAAGTTTGTTGAGGACATGGAAGTCAAGACACATTTTCCAAGAACCTTCTTTATTCAGGACCATGACCACAGGAGAAGAGTAGGGGCTTGTACTAGGGCGAATAATGCTTGTGTTAGGAAAATCCTGGACCATTTTCTCTATTTCATTTTTTTGGGAAAAGGGGTGACAATACAGACGGATATTGGGAGGAAGGCTTCCTGGTACAAGGGGAATGGGATGATCATGAACACCACAGGAAGCAGGGAGTCCCTGGGGAGTGGAAATACCACTTGATGTTTGGAAAGGATAGATTGAAAGTCTTGCAACACCGAGGGTGTCTTTGTTGCTTGTATGGCATGGAGTTGGGCAATAACACCAAAATGACCTTTTTTGAGCAACTGTTCCATGCGATGGAAACTAATGATCTCAGGTGAACCGACAATGATGCCTTGGAACTTATATTTTTGTCCCTCTTGGTTGAATTGCATGGTTAATTCCTTAAAATCCATGAGAATGGGACCCAAAGTCCTTAGCCAATCTGCACCCAACACAATGTCACAACCGCCCATGTCGATAGCAAACATATGACATTTCAAGTGGTAGTCACCAATTTGGAGACACACATTTTCACAACGCCCTCCACATTTCATGGATCCACCACTGGCAATCATGATTTGGAAATTATTGACTGCATGGATGTAGTAATGAGTTTCTTGGGCAATGCGACGATGAATAAAATTATGGGTTCTTCCACTATCAACCAGAATGATGATCTTCCTATGCTTGATGTAACCGATTAACTTGAGGGTTTGGGGAGAAGAGAAGCCATTGAGAGCATTTAGGGAAATGATCGATTCTACTTTGGGAGGGTCAAAGGGAGGGGTTATGTGAGTGGTTTCAGGTGACTCAGACATAAGGGGAGTTTCAACATCCTCTTCTAAAATATCTTCTGAGGTGGCCATAAAAAGCTTTTGTTCCTTACACTTGTGGCTCGGGAAATATTTGTCATCATAATTATAACAAAGGCCTTTTAGTTGGCATTCATCCATTTAAGCCCTAGTCAATTTTTGGATCTTTAGTGGAGCGGAGGGAGTAGTGGGATTTATTGGTTTCGTGTTAGGGATAAATGAGGGTTTTCGGTTTTGAGAAGATACAACCTGTTGTGATTCTTTAGCTCTTTTAGTAGCCTCCACCCAACTCTGAGGCCGATCCATGAAGACATGGGTTCGAATCTCATCCTTGAGGCCACTGATAAAACACTCTCGTAAAAAGGCATCAGATATGCCCTCTATCTGAAACGCCAGGCACTCAAAAGAAACTATAAAGTCTTCTACTATGCTTGATTGTTTCAACTTTTTCAAACAACCCAAATGGTTGTTGTTAGTGTCAAAGAGTTCATAAATCAAAACCACAAAGTGTGTCCAAGCAATATACCCTTGACAGGAAGTTTTTCTCCATTGCCACCATTGCCAACGTTCTTGATCTAGATGGAGAACACCATAAAAGAGTTTGGCCAAGTCATCTGTAATGTCGTATAAAGAGAAATAATGTTCCATTTGGGTTACCCAACCAGTGGGATCTGAGCCATCAAATTTGGTCACATCCTCCTGCAGAAGGCGTAGGTCACGTTGAAAGTGATGATGATGAAATTTTTGGGAATGAGGGGAATTTTTAGCTTCAGTATGTGGTGGTGGGTCAGATAAAGGGTTATCGGTAGGGATATGCAGCTTGGTGCAGAGCATCGAAACGAAAGATTCAAGATGGGTAGTCAAGTCTTGTTTGATTTCTTTCATTGAGGACTACATGGTTGTATTGATGGCAACAACATTCACACTGATTTGTTTCACTTCTTGTTGGGTCTCGGTGAAATTAGATTGCAAGGTATTGAAGTGAGCTTCCCAGTCTTGGCTACAGGTATGGGCCATGATGATGAGGGAACCAAAATAGGGCAGGTGGAGTCAAATTTTTTGCTAAAAATGATATGTATGAATGTGATAAGGGCGAAGAGATGAATCCAATGGAATAGGTCTCAAATAAGGGCATTAACTAAGGAGGCTAGATCGTGCCCTTAGTTGTACTACCCGACTACCTAGGTACTAGAGAGTATCTTCCTGAGTGTTTTTTTCGGTGGCACTATAACAATTAGGCGACCGATCAGTTTATCTAAAGAGGGCTTCAGGTAATCTAGGTTGATCCATACACATGTGTTTTCTGATGCGCTACCACTCGAAGGGGTACCAACAGGGGTTACAAGGGTGGCCAACAAATGTGCGCTTTTGTACCACTTGTATTTCCTGAGTGTATGAATCTCTCAACCACGGGTTTATGTGTGTAATGAAAAATCTCTGTGGCTTAAAGACACTAGAATACGTCTCTACCCTGAAAAAAAATTTAACCCACAATTTCTACTGAGGAAAGTGCTCTGATACCACTTGTAATATACCAGATATAAAAGGTATGAAAAACATAAATAAAATGCTAGAAATGGTAGAATAACAACAATATAACCAAAACAATCTCGACAATAACACTGAAATGATATAAGAATAACAAAAGAAATAACACTTTGATTCTGAGAGCAATGTTCATGGGCCTCTTCGAGGGGTCAACCTCGAATTGAACAGATCTCTATTACAATAATATCCAAGATAGGATTCGCATACCCTAGACTCCTATTTATACTAAATATGTCTATCAAAAGAAACATCTAGAGGAAGATCCTTCTAGAAGCGGAAGCTTCTATTAGGTCTTCTTACATTCGACTTATTCTATTTTATTGCAAGGCCTTATTAATATTGACCTTTATTACATCTGAATATATTGTTCTACCTATTGGCATTTAATGATATATTGAAATGAATTAAGCTTTGAAATCCCCAACTACCACAAGATTTAGGTCTAGATAAAACATCCCATCTGCAAAGGTGGTAGTGATTGGATTCATTGTTCCCATTCCACAGGAAATTGAACATTAATTACGGATTTGTTTAAGAACAGTGCATGAAATAAGCTCCAAATACATCCAATTTATAGGTTGACTCTCCAGGACTAATTTGAGCAGAATATAGTGGCCTCCCAAAGGTAACCACTTATTGCACCAGAGGCCAATCTTTTTTTCGATTTTTATTAGCAACCAGTTCCAATCCGACACCCGCTGCGCACCAGTCTTTAAATGATATTCCAAGTATTTGAAACCTATGTCCAAGAATGAAAAAGTGTAAGGTATAAAGGATATATAAGGAGTAATATCTGAATCTGATAAACATTCATAAAGAATTGTTGTTTTAGAAACATTTACTTGAAGTCCCGTGGCTTTACAGAATAAAACTATCAATTTACCAATTTCCATCCACTCGTTTAAATCAACCTTATTCAAGATTAAAACATCATCCAAGAAGAATAAATGGAGTATGTTAATCAAAATGTAAACTTTAATACCAGAGAGCTTATTCTCCTCTTTTCTCTTTTTTAATAAGAGACTGAGTCCTTCCATTACCATGATGAATAATAACAGAGATAGTGGACAACCCTGACGCAAACCATGTCCACTCCGGAAGAATTATGTAGTTTCACCATTGATTAAAACAACATAAGTAGGAAAAGTAATGCAACTCATAATCCACTTTGTCATTTGAATGCCAAAATCCACTTGAATTAAAATCATCCTTAGAAGATACCAATCTATACAGTCACAAGCTTTGCGTAAATCCAGCTTGAGGACCAAATATTTTTTTTGTTTTTTGTTATAATATGGAGGCATTTGTGAGTTGCACCAATAGCATCATGTATCCTAATTCCTTTCAAGAATCCTAATTTTTCTTCTGAGAGACTGCTAGATAAAATAGGCTTGATCTGGATGGTGATGATTTTGGAAATCAGTTTGTAGCACAGATTGCATAAATAAATTGGCCTAAAATCCTTGAAATTTGTAGGTTTATTTTATTTTGGAATTAGGGTGAGGAAGGTAGAGTTTAAGATTCCTATTATAGACCCACTTTTCCTAGACTCCTCAATCATCTGTATGAGGTCGTCGCCAACCAAATAAAAAAAATATGTAAAGAATTACACTATCCAGCCATCAGGGCCTGGACTCTTATCTCATTTTAATAGGGTTAAGACATATTTTATTTATTCTAAAGTAATTGGTTCATAAAGATAACTTTCCTCTTCATCATTTACCATTCTGGAGAAAATACTTGTTACTTGTACCTGTTCATTAGTGATGGAAGTAAAATGGGCTTTGAAAAACATTTTGAAGTAATGAACAACTGCATCCTTAATTGCTTCTTGTCGTGAGTGCCCTTGTCCATATTCATCAATAATCTCCCAAATATGCTTGTGAATGCGTCTATGGTTAACAAAGTGGTGAAAACATTTTCTGTTTCGATCACCACTTTTAACCTAGATCGCCTTGCTTCGCTGGCGCCATTTTTCTTCTTGATATCAAAGTAGCTTGTTCCTTTCCATCTATAAAGTGCCAAGAAGAAGTTCTTTATCCGATTGAGAGTAATCATCCACAAAACCCAGAAAAGTCTCTCTTATCTATGATTCTAAAAATTCTATGTGCTGCTGTAATATTCTGTTTCTCTGCTTCACCCACACTTTAGTCTTCCTTTTTAGTTCCTTTAACTTCCAAACAAGTCTTCATTGGCTGCCCAATTCTGTATTGAATTTAGGGTCCTTCTAGACCTGAAATACTATCTCTTTATAATCCTCTTCGAGAAACCAAAGGGGATTGAATTTAAAGGGATATGCTCTATACTTTGGTGAAATTTCTAGCAGTACAATTATAGGGGCATGATCAGAAATGAAGGGATACTCCACCCAGGAGCGATAAAGGCCACTCAAAAATAATAAATCTTATGATATTATGCATCTGTCCAGTCTCTTAGCAATACCATGTGCCCCAAGATGACCATTGCGCCAGGCTAGAACCACCTTGTCTGGTCGCAAATCCACTAAATTTTTTTATTGCAACAATAACTTGTAATAATCTTCTAATGAACCAAAAGAATTAGATCCTCCCAAAACCTCATATGAAAAAAGAGTAATATTAAGATCTCCTACTAGGATCAAATTATCAAGATATACTAGACCACTATCATCCACTAGATCCCAAAAGGCTCGCCTATCCGAGCATGGACCATAAACATTAGGAAATGAAAGTTGCTTCTGGGTAGCAATTACTTTGTCTGCCAACAAAATACCACCACAGGTGAGATGTGGTTTCAAATAAAAAATATTAGGATCCCAAGTGACTAATAAACCACCAGAGGTACCAAGAAAATTAACATCACAAGATACCCAATAAGGACAGAACGTGTTCATAAAATCCCTAGCTTTATGTTCATGAACTAAAGTCTCCTGTAAATAAATAATCTTTGGATGGACTTGATCCAAAAGGTGACAGAAAGAGGTGGATTTAAGGGTGCCCCATACCGCTATGATATTCAAAGAAAGAAGGATCATTATTTAGCCCTTTCTAGGGATTTCATTTCTCTAAGTGCCCCACAATCCATGGTAGAAGAATCAATATCACAGGTTTGATTGGTCACACCTGCCAGTTTAGTCTGAGAGCTACTAGTCTTGATAGGAGAGTGTTCAATGCCTAAACCTCTTAACCAAGAAAAATCCTTCCCTATCCCTTCCACTTGAGAAACAGCTGTACTGGGATTCCCCGAACCAATGGACTCATCAAAGACATAATTACCCAAGTAGACTGGTAAAGGAACAGTTGACTTCTGATCACGAATGAATGGAAGACGAGAATCAAGTACAACAAACATAGAGGAATCATTTTCCTCTAATTCCTTACAACCAAGAATCACAACATTCTCTTCCGACATGGAAAAAGGAGGGTAGGAGGCGGCGTTCACTTGACTCTTAACTAAAACATTAAGAGAAGAAACTTGACGAGGAATCGAAGCTGGGTTATGGGTAAAAGGAACATCTAAAGAGGAGGTATTAGTTAAGACAATATTTGACTGTGTCAAGATGCTCGGCTCATGGATAGCACACTCTTTTGTCAACGAAGTCGATAAGGACTTATCGCCCACACTAGGTAAAGGTTCCTTGGTAGTCGTATGCTTAAGCCAGCACGAAGAATCCAAAGCCTCTCACTCCCAAGAAGTTAATGAATCATAAAGAGTGTAGCAGGAGGTTTTAAGCTTACCTGAAAGTGTATCGAAAGGCTCAATCTCGCTGTCCATTTCTGACGGATAATGCAGATCACCAGAACCAAAAATGTCCACAGCAGAGGAGCATTCCAAGACGTTCCAAATACTTTGAAAATCATCCACATCCTCAGCAATCATTGGCCCCTTACAATCTCGACAAAGGTGTCCCGTACAACGACATAGACTACAACGGAAAGGAATTCCCATATAGTCTAGTCGTTGAAGTAACCTATGACCACGCCATTCAACCTCAATAACCTCTGGTAAACCTCCATGAATTTCAATCACCACTATAATTTTACCAACCTTCCTTGTCGGGACCCTTAGAGACTAGTGGTCTACTATAATGAAAGTACCCAATGAGTCGTTGATGGCTTTGAGAGATCTTTCATTCCACGGGTGAAGAGGTAAACCAGGAAAGAGTACCCATAGGTTCCTCTGTGGAAAATAATCGGTAGCGGGATCAAAAGCAACCCGCCACCTCTTAAGACTAATGCCGTTGCCTCCAAAAACCCAATGAGAAGCCATTAAAAGGGTAGTGTCCTCAGGAGTTCAGCAAATAAACCCCAACCAACCCTTTGCAAGATACATAACCTCCGACAAGTAATATAAAATAGGAGCCCAGTATTTCTCCATACAAGCCTGAAGAGGCTCCTATGCCAGGTAATGGTATGATACTCAGCCGACTAAACCACAAAGTGCCATCCAACAAGTTTCTTCTAATCCCACGTTTGAACCCAGTAGTAAATTCTTTGCAGCTTTATTAGCCTTCCATAGTTTACGCTTAAAGCTAGAAGGGGAAGACTAAATACAAACCTTATGTTGATCTCTCGGCATATTCTCACCACTCTTTGGAGTAAAACTAGTTCCAACAAAGGTGGCAGGATCCACAGTATAGTCGGGGTTGTTTATGACCAGGATAAGGAAATCTAGGTAAAGTCCAAGAGTCACATGATAAGATAACAGGAACAATAGAAGGAGAAAAACCGAGAAAAGGTGGTGAAGGTGCAACAATAAACCTTCCTTTAGAGAGCTCAGAGGAATTAATACCTGCTGTTTGCTAGCTTTCCTTGTCTGAAGATCCCATAAGTTCACTAACAATATATTCAAGAGGCAAAAGATGTGCCCTCATCAGAAAATAAGACACCTTGACTCCACTAAGCAGATAGACAGTCGGTCCAGTTACCAAGAATAGAAACGTGGAAGAAGTTAGGTGCAGATGTGGGCCTTGGTTCTCAAACAATAAACCAAAAACAACAAAATAATGTAAAATTAAACTACTCCAAGGCAAGTAGATGAAGTCACATCCGAGTAAACCTCAAGGAAGGGCTAGGCCACATGTCTCCAAAGAAAACGAGAGACATAGGGAAAAATGATCCGCACAATAGCTCCTTAGAAGAAACTATTAGAAACAATTAAGGACCTCCAACACAAGTTGCACCATTAATAGACCTGGTCCCAAAGAACCATTACCATTGGTTCGAATTCATTCAAAAAAGTTTCCTGCCTATCATCATCCATTCAAAAAAGAACTAGATGATAGAAGGAGGAGAGTGAGAAACTTGAAATAACATTATTTCGCGCTTACATGAATTAAAACTTGTAAGGGTTTCCTAATGTTTAAGAAGACTAAGGATTGTAAGGATGATAAGGTGGTTTAGATTTTCTTGTTTTAAAAAAAGAGAGATAAAGAGTGAGAAAATAAAATTTAAAAGTATGTCAGAAGGGAAAGGATGCTAGGGATCACAATCCCCTTACATTGATATATTATATAGAAGGTGAGATGTCAGGAGGGATCAGAATCACATCATATTCATATATTCGTAGGCTAAACGTTTTACGAAATGATGATTTTTGGGGGGGACATTTGTATGAAATCCGGTGAGACATTATTAGATTCGTAGATGTGAGTGATTATTTATGTATAATATGAGTTTCCCAAGGGTTTTTCAACACGTTGAATCCATTTCTGCATTCAAAAATGGTTTTGCACAATACAAAATAGTGATTCATGTAAATTAATATCACCAGATTCCCACTACAAATTTTTTTTTCGTGGAATTTAAAAATATAATTGTTTTTCATATAGATTTTTGTTTTTATTTTTTAAATTATAATTTATCCAAATATGAATTTGATATTTTTTCTCATTAACATGGATGTTGGTAATATTTTAATTGATTTAATTTGTAGTCGGCCAAAACATATAATCTTTTTACTAATCTTTGGGGAGACTATTGTTATGGATTTTTAAAAGTTACTATTAACTTATTTGAAAATTATAATGTTATGGATTTTTTTCTTAATTCTTAATTAAATTATTTAAAATTTAAATATAGAATTTTGATTTATTTTAATTTTTAAAATATAGTTTTGATATTTAATTTTATTAACAACTTAAAAATTAAAAATATGATTGTTTATATTTTTTTAAATAATAATTTGTAGTAAATAAACATAGATAGAGATATTTGAGATATTCAATGTGGCACGAAAGTATCATCTTGATGAAGAGATTGTAGTATTTTAATTCTTATATTCTAATAGTATTGAAGATGTTTACAATTTTTCCATTTATATAGATAATGATGGATTATTATTAGGTCCCGGCTGAAGGGACTATAACATTCGATTTTGAGTTGAATAGATATTAGTTTTTACATTGAATAGATATTGATTTTGAGGGACTATAACTTTGCATAAATTGTCTATAGTAAAAAAAAATTAATAATAATAAAAAAATTCTTTTTTTCATGTGATATGATTGGCTTTCAGCTTTCACTCCTTATTTCAGAGGTGGTGGCAATGTGCATTAACATATCTGCTTAATATTTATTGTAGAACAAATATTGTGGTATGAACAATGCATTGGCGTAGGAGAACATTAGGTGAATATATAGGATGTCGGTATGTGGGGCAACATTGCAAATACATAAACAATGTGGCGGGAGGTCGATAGACCAGTGCAGTGTGGGCGTAGGCAATTGGGTGTTGTATTGCATTTAATATTTATTAATTGTTTGTTCATGAATGTATTTGTTGTTGCGTGAGATGAGTAATGACATATTTATTGTACATATGTAGCATAATTAAGACCACAAATTATGAATTTGTCCTTCAAATAGGTTGTAGTGAAAATTCTTTAGATGTGTGCAATGTTGGATCTATGAAAAGTTAAGGTAGTGCCATAAGGAACATTTTGTTCTCATTGTGTGTGCTACAGGACTTGTGGATGACATGAACATTAGTGGGTGTTGTTTGATCTGTGATTCAGAATCAATTTGTTTGATCTGTGATCAGGTAATCACATTTGAAAAGGATAACTACAGCTAATGCAAACACAAGAACATGAGGAAGAGGTTAGATGCAATTTCACATTTTTGTTTCGTGATATATATATGAAATATATTCTAAAAGTGCCATGAATGACAATTTTGTAGACATTTATTCATGTAAGTTCACATAGTGTCATCCTGCTTTTTGGCCTAAATTATATTCATAGTTAGCTTTCTTGTCTTTTTCTTGTCGACAACTTTCAAACGACTGGCTCGATGTCTATAACCGACCTCTAGTTCAAAAGTTATTGGTTGTTAGAGCTTTCGTCTTTGGTGCGAGACGAGCAGGTGTAATGGGCTTGTTGCAACAACGGTTGCTAAGCTCTCGTTGACCTCCTTGTTTTTGAAGTGTCAATTCAATTTTTCTTTAACCTAGGCTTTAACAAATTTTTGAGTAGTAGTCTTGGTGGCTAGCATAGAGACAAAAAATCTTCCCTGGTACATTATTTAGGACATTCGTTTCTTTACTTTCATGGTCACAGGTTCCAATTAAAAATGGGGGACCTTGGGTTTCAATGTCTTCTGGTCATTGGCATTTTTCATTGTGTTTCCTGCTTCTGCTGTAGACGATGAAGAAAGGGAACCAAGGGTTGGAACCCTGTGCCACCGAAGTGTTGGCATAGGATCTATCGGGCTTGATAACATCACCTTTTCCCCGTGTATTGGGGATAGGTCCATATACATTTTTTTCTTCAGTGTTCAATCTTTCCATTTGAGAAGAAAGTCGATTGTAATAATGTTTATTTTGTGTTGTTTGTCTGATGTAGTTACATACCCATTACTAATTTTGTGTTTAGGGACAAGTTATTGCAAATACGAAATGTTGAAGTTGAGAATGCCAAAGAAAAAGCAGTCAATAAAGGAAAAGAAATCTGGTGTGCATTGTGGTATCGACATTGTTCTCTTTTTCTTCCTGTTTGCATAATTTGCTAGGCATTGCTTGGAAATAAACTTGTGCCACAAAAATTAAAAAATGAGAGAAATAATAGATGTCTAGAAATATCAAATGAACAAAGGGTCAAGTGTAGATACCAACATCGATGAAGTGTTAAGTAACAATAGTCTTTTCAGATTGTCTGCATTTTCCTACACTACATGCGACTGTCTGTTTGATGCATTTCAAGTTATGTTGCATTTTCATTATTCATCAGTTGAGTTGCAACATGGAGTGGTGGATCATTTCCTCTTGTGCTTGCACAATGGAAATGTTGATGCCTTAGAGTAATTTGAGTATGAATTGGCGTTTGAATTCTTGTATCAGTTGCATGGCATTCATGATGTTGGTGCGTATCTTTCAAATATGTGGTTATATGTATCTATGAACCAACCTGAAAATGAAAGAGGGCTATAAGGTGATATGTTTTGCATATGTTGGCTAGCCAACTGGATAAATATATCTATCACAGTTTGATATGTTTTGCATATGTTAGCTAGCCAACTGAATTCCCATATAGTTTATGTTATAATACTATAAAATACACATTTTATTAATGTTTGTATTTTATAAATATAAATATATTGATATAATTTGAAAAATTTGTATATCCATATTTTATATGTGGATAAATTATTTATAAACAATTATATTATCTAATTTTTTCAATAAAAATATATTTTACATTATCTAAAAATATATTTTGCAACACCAAAAAGTTGAATGCATAAATGGATCATCTAATTATATATATGCTTATCTGGAATGGACATAATTTTCAATTCACTATCTTTTGCTATCAATGTTCTTCGAATAAGCATGATTCTAAGTTTCTTTCTATGTAATATATTGCATCAATTCAAAGTTCCTATCTTTGTCACAAAGGAAACACTTCATTAATTTTTATTTTTTAAACTTGGCCATAACTTCATTTTCATAATGTGTCAAACATAAACCAAGATTTTCATGTGATGAACATAAC
>JASDQU010307698.1:30259-40467 GCA_032191745.1 Picea mariana
CGAGGAGGGTGGGTGTTACTTATAATATTTTCAGTATGAGCATACAGCTACAAGAGGGTGGCTGTTACTTATACCCGTTTCCTCACTTGCAATTTTACTATGCTTTCTCTCTGTTTCTGCACAGATATTCTCTCCCACTTGGTGGATGCCAGTGCGAAAAAACGTGCTGCAGCATGAGAAATCGTAAAAGCTAAGTTATTCTACCTTAAAAACAGAAAAGTACCAGTCATTCTAGTGGTTTGGATTGATCCTAGTTCTGCAACCGTTAAAACAGAATGTTTAATGTTTATTTATTATTCAGGTGTCACTAGCTTTTGTTTTTCACCGCCATAGGTCTTCCTTGTTTCTCCATAGATGCTTTTGTTTCAATTATTTGATTTTTATTAAAGATATTGATTTAGTATTTTATTTCAACGCTTTTTATAATTTATGGTGCACAAACATATCTATGCAGCCTTTCATTATTAGGTGACATTTTTGGTTGTACATGTTTGAGTTGAATCTTTCTTATAAATACAGCATCGGTATCTTGTATTGATTTTCACTGGTGTCCTGGATTCATTTTAGTGTTAAGAAATGTCCAAGACACTTTTGTTTCGTACTGGGTTCATTTTAGTATTAATAAATATGCAAGATGCTTTTGTTTCGTACGGCTTAAATGCAACTCTCACATTCTAAAGTATTACTTCACACGTTATTCCAACCCGATTTTTTTATTTTTATGTTCATCATTTTATTATATGGTGGCAACTAAATTTTTTATACAAGTATTACTTGATACTTTATTCCATCCCTTTATATATATAAATAAATAATGTTCAACAAAGTCCGTACGAGATCAAGTTTTATCAAGGTTTAAGTGTCCCAACGTAAATCAAACAAGTTTCCTTTTATTTATTTTAAATGGGTAAGGTGATAAAGAGTTAGAGTAGAAATAAAACACCTCTACTAATTTATAATTTTATCTATTTTAAATGAATAAGGTGATAAAGAGTTATAGTAGAAAGTTATAGTAGAAATGAGTCACTTCTATTAATTTATAATTTAGAGATATGTTATAGAATAAATAAAAAAGGGAGAATCTATATGTTTAGAATTTTAACTATATTTATATGTCTATGAAGTCTAATCTAGTTACTTAAGCTTAGTGTTTAGAATTTTAACTATATTTATATGTTTATGTAGTAGAGTCTAATTACTTAAGCTTAGTGTGTAGAATTTATAGAATACTTTTTTCAATAATGTGGCAGTAACTTCAGGTACCACACACTACTAGTTCCACTTCTCAATGAATTGAAACTTTATCATGATCACATTCACACCGCTTAGTTTGCAATAAAACAATTTAACTTAGCGATGCCCCTAGGTCCAACAAACACACTAGTGTTGTAAAGAGCATGACACAAGGTCAAATATTTTACACTTTAACAGTGTGACTCACCTTATGGGATGTAACACTAACATACATGTTGATGCAGAAATATATGTGGTCCATTGGTGCATAAACTCTAATTGTATGCACTGAGAAAAGAACCATGATAAATTTCCAAAAAAAAAACATAGCGGTGCATCCTTAATGATGCCCCGTCACCTATGTGTTATACAACATTATGCATTGCTAAACAATATGTGGGTGCTTTGGGAACATGTGAGCACTGGTGTGTTCAGTTTAACCAAGCACACTGCTAAGTTTGTAGGACATAAAGTTTTTTTTCCTCTAAGGATTTCACATATCTTCCCAGGGTGTTTCCTAAAAACTGTTATGATTTCTTCAAGCTAAACATCTCGGGAAGGGAGTAGAGGTGGATCCACACTGGTGCAAAAGAGAAATCCTCTTTTTCTGGGCTGAAACAATTTGTCCAAAATCGAAGATATAACCAGAATTGAAGGACTATGGGCCATTTTCAAAGACCCGGTCTTTGTCTTCCAGATTGTAAAAAATGATCGTGAAGAAACCTTTTGAGTTGAGTTGAAGATCATATTCCCCTTTTGGGTTCCACCAGTTTTTAACCCAACGTGATAGATCTCTCTTAGAGGGCCATAACCCTAATAATTTTCTGATTAGGGCATGGTATTTTATATGCTCGGTGTGCTCTCCAACTCTTGTGGAGTTTATAACGTATCTTAGTCCCTTAGTTGTTTGAGGGATGCATTTTCTTGGTTCCAAAGTGCAAGTTGCCTTTGGATGAGATGTTTTCGCTTCCACCTCGATATCCTTGCCGAAGCTCTGTTCATCATGCAATATTTTCCCTCGAAGATGAGGCGATGACTCAAACGACAACCTCCTTTCCCTGGCACCTACATTCTCATTTGCAACTACATTCTGATATGAGGGGGTTTGAGCCCCCCCTTTGTATCCATGTTGCTCGACCAGTCGTGTTGTTGTTTCTGAAACCCGTGACTACGATCAAAGAGAACGCTTGAGATTTTTAGGGTTAGGTGCGCACTATCATGCTAACCCTAGCTCAACAAGAGATGCATGTAAAAATGTCATGAAGCAAAAAAAATGGAATAAGTGTGATGATGTTGATCTTACTAACTCTCTGAATTATTCTTCTACAAATGATGCTCTTTCTTCTATCCCGATTAATTGTATATAAAATGTTGTAGATGTTTTGACACCTTCTCATGTTTTTTTGGCTATCAACTTTGTGTTTTCTCCCAATTTTCAAAAAGATACTAGAAGTACAGGGTCCGAATTGTTAAGTTAACTAAAATTGCCTAGAGAATCTCTTGGATATGATGAGAATTCATTTACAAACAAGAATGGTTTTACAAGTCTAGAAGAATTTTTTTTGTTGCAAGAGGAAGTCATTCAACTAAGTTACATACAAATAAAATTCAACTATTAATTCTTCTATTTAAGGGACTCCAAATTTTGTTGATAATAATATGTCATAATTTTAAACTATTATTGTAGATGATATTCTTCTTGATGTGTAGAATTGTCCTTAAACTTTGCTTGAGCAGGAGATGAGATTACACATTTTGTTTATCTAGATTGAGATTCTTTTCCATATCTAAAGCTTCAAGATAATGATTGGATCATAAATTGACATTCTTGGATTAATGTAAATTATATTTTCAAATCTCTGTACTAGTACCAATTAGAAAAGTGGATTATGGTTGGATTGACGAATTCTCATGGCAACATTTTAATAGGTGTTTGATGACTTCTTACAAATGTAAATAATCAATTGTATGATAGTATAGTTCTCATGTTTATTGATATTGATCTATTGGATTGTTCGATTAAGGTTCAACCACAGATGTTGTTATTACTAACATTTGACACTTTTATTGTTTTATGGACTATTGCATTGCTCCCTTAGTTTTTTTTAAAGAGGGGATGATATTGAATGATGTTATTATTTTGATGAGTGAAATCAACTTGATATGTTTAGATGTTTTATCAACTAATATGTACTATTTGGACCAATTTTACTAACTTAGACTGAGATGTTGGGATATGCAGATTGAGTAATGCTCCATTGAAGCAACTAGATATTTGATGATTTCTCCAAAATATCATGTTTGGTGGATAGAGACTAATCCTTATTGATGTGTTATTCTCTAGTTAACCAATTAACTATAACTATATTGCATTATTGACTAGTTGACTCCTACACTGGGATTATGTTGTGTTGTTTATCCACCTAACCCATAGACTCAGACAGTTTAAAAAATAGTTTGGGAATTTTATTGTTTGGTTTGATATTATTTGTGTATTCCCTATTTTATCAACAAGGTGGATAGATCCTTTCATTGATTTCAGTTCAAACTCTACTTTCATAAGCATTAATTTACCATGGATTGATGAGTATGATGGATACTTACATGATATTATTTGTTTTTGGAAGTTTTTCTTACTATACCTAGATGAATTATGTTTCTTTGGTGATCATTAATTTTCACTCATATCATATTAAGGGGGAGAAATATGTAATTTATTATAGAGGTGGCAAGGTGGTAGAATCAATGGTTCTGTGTAATCTCATCTTGTTGGAGTACATGAATTTGAGTATTAGAGGGAGTCAAATGATCAATTGAATATGCTCATTTTGATCATTTCCATATCCTCTTTTTATGGGAAGTTACGAAGATGCGGTGTCGTAAATGATGATTTGGCCATCTACTCAAACATACATACATACATACATATATATGATTGGTTTATCATACATTATTTCATGGAGATTTACTCCTTTAAGTACTAATGATGTCTATTTATACTATCACTTCTATTGGAATCTCTAATGTTTACTTTAAATGTTTATTGCATGTTCCACCAATATGGCTTTGATTTTCCCTTCTTAACCATGGTCAATACCTCTAAATTATTTCTTAGTATGAAAAACATCCTATATGTGCTCATAACCTACTCAAAGATCAAATATCCTTTTTAAAGGGCTTATGTGGTGCTTTGAGACCATGCTTAGGGCATGGTTCCTTCAAATATTTATACATGATTTGAGGAATTTTTTTCGTCTCCTTACCATGGAAAAGACCCAAAGACCCATCCTTGGTGCATAATACCTCCTAGTGCAATGCATAATTGGAGGGAAAATATCCCTTTTAAAATGTCTCTATAGTTGTTGAAGGACTCATTCATGGGTCATACGATGTAAGAGATTAATTTAGGTCATAATACCCTTTTTTTTCTCCCTCTACCATGGACAAGGTCTCTATACCCATCCATTATGTCTAAAAATTTATAATGATTCCCATATATCTCATTCAAAGGCCACATACTATGCGCCATAGAAGACTAATTTTGATCATAAAATTCTCATGTTTTACTTCATTTTTACTTCTTCAACCATGATCTATGATCTGGGCCCTCAGACCTATGACAAGTACACAAAATCTCATAATGATGCACATATCCAACCAAGAGGCCAATGATGTAGGTATTTTTGGTGGCTGGAGGCCTAGTTCAGAGAATATGGCCATAGAGGCTTCATTTTTTTACAAAATCCCCAAATCCATCTCTTGTGTGTAAAATCTCCTAATGATACCCATATCCCACTCAAGTACAAAGGTACTTTCTAGAGGTTTTTGTCGTTGTTTGAGAATTCTTTCATGTCCCATAAGACCTATAATATTTATTTAGGAATGAAGGACCTTATATTTATCCCAATAATGGTAAAGGCCCAAATACCCACCCCTACTAAACAAAAATCCTAATGGCACCCCTATCCCACTTGTATACAAAATATCCCTTTTAGTGGCTCTGTGCTACAAGTCAAGGCCTTGATCATGGACCGTTAGTTCAAGAATATTTGTTTAGAGTCTAATATTATGAATTCTCCTCCAACCATGGCTAAGGGATTGAAACCTCTCGATGATGCATCAAACTTGGTAATTGTACTCATATCTCACTAAAAGTATAATGGTTCCCTATAGAGGACATGTTATGTGGTTTATGGCATCGTTTATGGCCATTTATCCTCAAAGGATTTAGTAAGTACCCAAGGAGCTTATTTTTCTCCCTTGACCATGACCAATGCCTTAAAAGACACCCTTCACTAGCACACAAGATTTCATAATGGTATCCATATTCCACTTGGAGGCTAAAGATTACCCATGACCTATGTTTTAGTTTTAGGACAATTTCATGGCCAATGAGCCTTAGAGGTCCATTTATGGTGCCAGGCCCTTGTTTTCCTCATTTAACTATGGTCAAGACCTGAGACCCATCCATACTATAGGCAAACTGTCGATCATGCATATACCTAACTTGTATATCAAAGAGCCACTTTCAAAGGTCTATATCATATTTTGTGCTCTTTCATTGCCCAAAATCAACAGTCGTAATTTAGGGCCTAATTCCCTTAACTTCCTCCCCAACGATGGTCCCAGATTCATCCCTAGTGCACGAAACCTCATGTTGGCACCTTTATCTAATTCTAAAGATATTGATCTCCTATACAAGGCATGTTTTGTGGTTTGATGCATTTCTCATGGCCCTTGGTATCTAGAAGCTTCATCTAGGACCTGTAGGCATTATTTTCCTCCACCAACCATTGGTAAGGCTTTGTAATGCATCCCTACTATCCAAGGCCTCATAGGAGAAACCTTACTCCACTTGGAGGCCAAATATCCCCATTAAAGGGCCCATGTGGTGGATGAAGCCTTGTTCACGGCTCTGAGCCCTAGAAGCTTCATTTAGAGCCTAATTACCTTGTTTTCCTCCATTTATAGTGGCCCATGAGCCCTAGAAGCTTCATTTAGAGCCTAATTACCTTGTTTTCCTCTTACAATGACCAAGTCACCAAAACCCATCCCTCCATGTGAAAATCCTCCTAAGAGAACCCATATTATCCTTTTAGGTTAAATATCCCCATTAGAGGAACTATATAGTGGTTTGAGGTATTGATCATGGCCTAAACATTCATTCTATAATCTTTTGAAAATAAACAATTATTTGTGAAGAAATATAAAAACATCATGAGGTAAACACGTAGAGCTCTTTAATACATTTCCAACATTATTAACATGTGCATATTCTTGTGCATGCTTATCTATCAAACATTGTGGTATCATGTGTGGTAGTTAGAAAGGAATCATGGCTATTGTAAAAGAAACTGTGCATTCTTGTTTATGAATTCCCCATTTCGTTTTTTTCAATCATCCACTTTGTGGAAACATTCAATAATATTTTTTTAATACTTAAATGATATTGAACAAAACAACATTTAATTAAATATTTAAACCTTTATAACCATGTACCTATTTATTTATAATATTAATTAAATAATAAATTTTATTTCTATAATTTTAACATTTTATTTCATTGTAAATCTTTGTATACTTTGAAAGCAAATTTCTATAAGTATCTTAGAGAAAATAATAGTGATTTTTATATTTATCTTTTTTTATATATCATCAAGGTATTTATTTTTTTCATTATAATTTAATGATTTTTCATATATAATATATAATTTGAATTGTTGAAAGTAAAGTTTATATAACTTATAAAATTATTTTCATATATAATATATAATTTGAATTGCTAAAAGTAAAGTTTATATAACTTATAAAATAATTTTTCATATATAATATATATAATTTGAATTGTTGAAAATAAAGTTTATATAATTTATAAAATTTGAATATTTTGAAATTAGAGTTTATATAATTTATAAAGTTTGAATATTTTGATTAATTATAATATATTAAAATTTATATTTAAAAAAAATGATAATTAAATTTATATTTAAAAAAAATTGATAAATTTTATATTACATTGAAAATTAAAAGTTTAAAAAATTTAAAGTAAAATTAAAAAATATTAAATAAAATTATAATTTTTAAATATAATCATATATATTTTTAAACTAAAAAATCGTTTTCCCACATTTAAGGAAAAACAAAGTATATACTTATGTAACAAATTAACTAGTACAAAAATATTCATCATAATATTTTGTAATTATGAAAGTTACACAAATATTCTTTGTTATGGTGGACATATATACAATATTAAATCATGAAACATATAAGAAAAATGAAATATTTTGCATCTTTAAATTATGAAGGCAGAGTAAAGTTATACTAGTACAATTATAATATAAAGACTATATTAATTATTCTTATAATAAATACATAAAATTAAGGTTGGGTTAGGGTTTCATATTAAGGTTAATTTCATCACTATTTCATTTTAGAATTTTATATATGCCTATTTATTATAAAAGTAATTGATATAATTTATTTGATATGCTTATATCAACCATCTTTATAATTTGATTGTGCTAATATTAATAGTTAACTAATATTCCTTGTATATTAATTAACCCTAACAATTCTAACTCTAATAATCCTAATTCTAACCCTAATAACATATCCCTAATCCTAATGATTCTTTTATACTATTTTCACTTTCAAATATGTTTTCATACTTTTAGGTTTCTATTATTATCATATTTTTATTTTTTCATCCTATTATTGTGTTTTCACCATGTCAGAGTTTCATCTAACAAATCATATAGATAATAGTTGAAACAAACCTACCGAAATACTTACAAACTAGAGTGTGGATGGCCATGCTAGTATTAACGTGAGGTTGCTCAAACTCTTTGCAACTATAGCAGAATATAATTATTGACCTGATTATTCTCAAATGTCTTGCCGACACTTTTCAAACCCATACAAAGAAAAATAAACATTTACCCCAATATGAGACTTGCATAGCATGAGATTCATGGTCAAATATATACTTGTTATCTATATGATTAATTTCTAAGCTAATGTAACAATGATATATTTTAATTAATTTTTATTAATTAAGAAAATATGGTAATTATTACCTAAAGGTAAATTAGGTACACATTTGTAAATGTAAATAAGATATGAATATTAAATACCATTCATTGATTTGGGAGGACTAAGAAAAATATATTAACTTTTTCAATTACTACTAATAAGATTAAGATTTATAATTAAAAGATTATTGATCATTAATTGTGTCCATTATTTATAAATGCAAGTAAGATATAAATATTAAATCTTATTCATTGATTTGAGATTACCGACTAGAAATATACCAACAACTTCAATTGCTACATTGATTTGGGAGGACCACTAAAAATATGCCAACAACTTCAATTGTTAACCATAAAATTTAGATTTATAATTAAAAAATCATTAATTGTTCCCATTTCCAATAATTTAACCTATCAATATAATAAATAAATAGATTTAAAAAAATATTATTATAAAAACAAATTTGGATGAAACATAAGTGCAATTTCATCATATGGATATAGCTAACAACGGATAATTATGCGTATGCACGTTGCAGAGGACCAAGATCCACCTTTGCAAATGCATTTCATCCCTACATTGTTTTCCTGATAACCGTTAAAACACCATGTTTAATATTGGCAAATATTGTACACCACCCATAAACAAATACGTCAGCGGGCTCCTACCTTTGCAAATGCATTTCATCCCTACATTGTTTTCCTGATAACCGTTAAACAATGTTTTCCTGATAACACCATGTTTAATATTGGCAAACTCATTTATTTATTATCCAAAGGTGTCACCGGCTTGCTTTTTTTCGCCGCCATAGCTCTGCTTTGTTTTCATATATGCCAACGAATTTCTCATTTTTTCGCCGCCATAGCTCTGCTTTGTTTTCATATGACTAATTTTCGTTGGTATCCTAGATTCATTTTAGTATTAGGAAATGTCCCAGATGCTTTTGTTTCGTACGGTTTAAATTCAACCATACCTTGTAAAGTATGACTTTGTACTTTATTCCACCCTTTTTTTAATTGTATATCTTTTNTTTATAATTAAAAGATTATTGATCATTAATTGTGTCCATTATCTATAAATGCAAGTAAGATATAAATATTAAATCTTATTCATTGATTTGGGATTACCGACTAGAAATATACCAACAACTTCAATTGCTACATTGATTTGGGAGGACCACTAAAAATATGCCAACAACTTCAATTGCTAACCATATAATTCAGGTTTATAATTAAAAATCATTAATTGTTCCCATTTCCAATAATTTAACCTATCAATGTAACAAATAAATAGATTTAAAAAAATATTATTATAAAAACAAATTTGAATAAAATATAAGTGCAATTTCATCATATGGATATAGCTAACAACGGATAATTATGCGTATGCACCTTGCAGAGGACCAAGATCCACCTTTGCAAATGCATTTCATCCCTACATTGTTTTCCTGATAACCGTTAAAACACCATGTTTAATATTGGCAAACTCATTTATTTATTATTCAAAGGTGTCACCGGCTTGCTTTTTTTCGCCGCCATAGCTCTGCTTTGTTTTCATATATGCCAACGAATTTCTCCTGACCGTCTATCTCTTTCGAATATCTCTCTCTATTTGCATTATAAGTATCTTGGAATAAATTTCATATGTATCTTGGGATTCATTTCAGTGTTGAAAACTGTGCCACGGTGCTTAATATTTTATTTCAACGCTTTTAATATTTATGGCCACTGCTGCATAAACATCTCTAGAGAAAATATGAGGTGACATTTTTGGTGCTCTATACTTTGACTAATTTTCGTTGGTATCCTAGATTCATTTTAGTATTAAGAAATGTCCCAGAAGCTTTTGTTTCGTACGGTTTAAATTCAACCATACCTTGTAAAGCATGACTTTACACTTTATTCCACCCTTTTTTTTAATTGTATATCTTTTATTTTATT